>OY986436.1:73953177-74228177 GCA_963920525.1 Dichetophora obliterata
TATTATAATAAATAAATAATAAATAAATAATAAATAAATAATAAATAAATAATAAATAAATAATAAATAAATAATAAATAAATAATAAATAAATAATAAATAAATAATAAATAAATAATAAATAAATAATAAATAAATAATAAATAAATAATAAATAAATAATAAATAAATAATAAATAAATAATAAATAAATAATGAATAAATAATAAATAAATAATAAATAAATAATAAATAAATAATAAATAAATAATAAATAAATAATAAATAAATAATAAATAAATAATAAATAAATAATAAATAAAAAATAAATAAATAATAAATAAATATTAATTAATAATAAATAAATAATAAATAAATAATAAATAATAAATAAATAATAAATAAATAATAAATAAATAATAAATAAATAATAAATAAATAATAAATAAATAATAAATAAATAATAAATAAATAATAAATAAATAATAAATAAATAATAAATAAATAATAAATAAATAATAAATAAATAATAAATAAATAATAAATAAATAATAAATAAATAATAAATAAATAATAAATAAATAATAAATAAATAATAAATAAATAATAAATAAATAATAAATAAATAATAAATAAATAATAATAAATAATAAATAAATAATAAATAAATAATAAATAAATAATAAATAATAAATAAATAATAAATAAATAATAAATAAATAATAAATAAATAATAAATAAATAATAAATAAATAATAAATAAATAATAAATAAATAATAAATAAATAATAAATAAATAATAAATAAATAATAAATAAATAATAAATAATAAATAAATAATAAATAATAAATAAATAATAAATAAATAATAAATAAATAATAAATAAATAATAAATAAATAATAAATAAATAATAAATAAATAATAAATAAATAATAAATAAATAATAAATAAATAATAAATAAATAATAAATAAATAATAAATAAATAATAAATAAATAATAAATAAATAATAAATAAATAATAAATAAATAATAAATAAATAAAAATAAATAATAAATAAATAATAAATAAATAATAAATAAGTAATAAATAAATAATAAATAAATAATAAATAAATAATAAATAAATAATAAATAAATAATAAATAAATAATAAATAAATAATAAATAAATAATAAATAAATAATAAATAAATAATAAATAAATAATAAATAAATAATAAATAAATAATAAATAAATAATAAATAAATAATAAATAAATAATAAATAAATAATAAATAAATAATAAATAAATAATAAATAAATAATAAATAAATAATAAATAAATAATAAATAAATAATAAATAAATAATAAATAAATAATAAATAAATAATAAATAAATAATAAATAAATAATAAATAAATAATAAATAAATAATAAATAAATAATAAATAAATAATAAATAAATAATAAATAAATAATAAATAAATAATAAATAAATAATAAATAAATAATAAATAAATAATAAATAAATAATAAATAAATAATAAATAAATAATAAATAAATAATAAATAAATAATAAATAAATAATAAATAAATAATAAATAAATAATAAATAAATAATAAATAAATAATAAATAAATAATAAATAATAAATAATAAATAATAAATAATAAATAATAAATAATAAATAATAAATAATAAATAATAAATAATAAATAATAAATAATAAATAATAAATAATAAATAATAAATAATAAATAATAAATAATAAATAATCAATAATAAATAATAAATAATAAATAAATAATAAATAAATAATAAATAAATAATAAATAAATAATAAATAAATAATAAATAAATAATAAATAAATAATAAATAAATAATAAATAAATAATAAATAAATAATAAATAAATAATAAATAAATAATAAATAAATAATAAATAAATAATAAATAAATAATAAATAAATAATAAATAAATAATAAATAAATAATAAATAAATAATAAATAAATAATAAATAAATAATAAATAAATAATAAATAAATAATAAATAAATAATAAATAAATAATAAATAAATAATAAATAAATAATAAATAACTAATAAATAAATAATAAATAAATAATTAATAAATAATAAATAAATAATAAATAATAAATAAATAATAAATAAATAATAAATAAATAATAAATAAATAATAAATAAATAATAAATAAATAATAAATAAATAATAAATAAATAATAAATAAATAATAAATAATAAATAATAAATAATAAATAAATAATAAATAAATAATAAATAAATAATAAATAAATAATAAATAAATAATAAATAAATAATAAATAAATAATAAATAAATAATAAATAAATAATAAATAAATAATAAATAAATAATAAATAAATAATAAATAAATAATAAATAAATAATAAATAAATAATAAATAACTAATAAATAAATAAATAAATAAATAAATAATAAATAATAAATAAATAATAAATAATAAATAATAAATAATAAATAATAAATAATAAATAATAAATAAATAATAAATAAATAATAAATAAATAATAAATAAATAATAAATAAATAATAAATAAATAATAAATAAATAATAAATAAATAATAAATAAATAATAAATAAATAATAAATAAATAATAAATAAATAATAAATAAATAATAAATAAATAATAAATAAATAATAAATAAATAATAAATAAATAATAAATAAATAATAAATAAATAATAAATAAATAATAAATAAATAATAAATAAATAATAAATAAATAATAAATAAATAAAAATAAATAATAAATATAAATAATAAATAAATAATAAATAATAAATAATAAATAATAAATAATAAATAATAAATAATAAATAATAAATAATAAATAATAAATAATAAATAATAAATAATAAATAATAATAATAAATAATAAATAATAAATAATAAATAATAAATAATAAATAATAAATAATAAATAATAAATAATAAATAATAAATAATAAATAATAAATAATAAATAATAAATAATAAATAATAAATAATAAATAATAAATAATAAATAATAAATAATAAATAATAAATAATAAATAATAAATAATAAATAATAAATAATAAATAATAAATAATAAATAATAAATAATAAATAATAAATAATAAATAATAAATAATAAATAATAAATAATAAATAATAAATAATAAATAATAAATAATAAATAATAAATAATAAATAATAAATAATAAATAATAAATAATAAATAATAAATAATAAATAATAAATAATAAATAATAAATAATAAATAATAAATAATAAATAATAAATAATAAATAATAAATAATAAATAATAAATAATAAATAATAAATAATAAATAATAAATAATAAATAATAAATAATAAATAATAAATAATAAATAATAAATAATAAATAATAAATAATAAATAATAAATAATAAATAATAAATAATAAATAATAAATAATAAATAATAAATAATAAATAATAAATAATAAATAATAAATAATAAATAATAAATAATAAATAATAAATAATAAATAATAAATAATAAATAATAAATAATAAATAATAAATAATAAATAATAAATAATAAATAATAAATAATAAATAATAAATAATAAATAATAAATAATAAATAATAAATAATAAATAATAAATAATAAATAATAAATAATAAATAATAAATAATAAATAATAAATAATAAATAATAAATAATAAATAATAAATAATAAATAATAAATAATAAATAATAAATAATAAATAATAAATAATAAATAATAAATAATAAATAATAAATAATAAATAATAAATAATAAATAATAAATAATAAATAATAAATAATAAATAATAAATAATAAATAATAAATAATAAATAATAAATAATAAATAATAAATAATAAATAATAAATAATAAATAATAAATAATAAATAATAAATAATAAATAATAAATAATAAATAATAAATAATAAATAATAAATAATAAATAATAAATAATAATAATAAATAATAAATAATAAATAATAAATAATAAATAATAAATAATAAATAATAAATAATAAATAATAAATAATAAATAATAAATAATAAATAATAAATAATAAATAATAAATAATAAATAATAAATAATAAATAATAAATAATAAATAATAAATAATAAATAATAAATAATAAATAATAAATAATAAATAATAAATAATAAATAATAAATAATAAATAATAAATAATAAATAATAAATAATAAATAATAAATAATAAATAATAAATAATAAATAATAAATAATAAATAATAAATAATAAATAATAAATAATAAATAATAAATAATAATAAATAATAAATAATAAATAATAAATAATAAATAATAATAATAAATAATAAATAATAAATAATAAATAATAAATAATAAATAATAAATAATAAATAATAAATAATAAATAATAAATAATAATAAATAATAAATAATAAATAAATAAATAATAAATAAATAATAAATAAATAATAAATAAATAATAAATAAATAAATAAATAATAAATAAATAATAAATAAATAATAAATAAATAATAAATAAATAATAAATAAATAATAAATAAATAATAAATAAATAATAAATAAATAATAAATAAATAATAAATAAATAATAAATAAATAATAAATAAATAATAAATAAATAATAAATAAATAATAAATAAATAATAAATAAATAATAAATAAATAATAAATAAATAATAAATAAATAATAAATAAATAATAAATAAATAATAAATAAATAATAAATAAATAATAAATAAATAATAAATAAATAATAAATAAATAATAAATAAATAATAAATAAATAATAAATAAATAATAAATAAATAATAAATAAATAATAAATAAATAATAAATAATAAATAAATAATAAATAAATAATAAATAAATAATAAATAAATAATAAATAAATAATAAATAAATAATAAATAAATAATAAATAAATAATAAATAAATAATAAATAAATAATAAATAAATAATAAATAAATAATAAATAAATAATAAATAAATAATAAATAAATAATAAATAATAAATAAATAATAAATAAATAATAAATAAATAATAAATAAATAATAAATAAATAATAAATAATAAATAAATAATAAATAAATAATAAATAAATAATAAATAAATAATAAATAAATAATAAATAAATAATAAATAAATAATAAATAAATAATAAATAAATAATAAATAAATAATAAATAAATAATAAATAAATAATAAATAAATAATAAATAAATAATAAATAAATAATAAATAAATAATAAATAAATAATAAATAAATAATAAATAATAAATAAATAATAAATAAATAATAAATAAATAATAAATAAATAATAAATAAATAATAAATAAATAATAAATAAATAATAAATAAATAATAAATAAATAATAAATAATAAATAATAAATAAATAATAAATAATAAATAATAAATAAATAATAAATAAATAATAAATAAATAATAAATAAATAATAAATAAATAATAAATAAATAATAAATAAATAATAAATAAATAATAAATAAATAATAAATAAGTAATAAATAAATAATAAATAAATAATAAATAAATAATAAATAAATAATAAATAAATAATAAATAAATAATAAATAAATAATAAATAAATAATAAATAAATAATAAATAAATAATAAATAAATAATAAATAAATAATAAATAAATAATAAATAAATAATAAATAAATAATAAATAAATAATAAATAAATAATAAATAAATAATAAATAAATAATAAATAAATAATAAATAAATAATAAATAAATAATAAATAAATAATAAATAAATAATAAATAAATAATAAATAAATAATAAATAAATAATAAATAAATAATAAATAAATAATAAATAAATAATAAATAAATAATAAATAAATAATAAATAAATAATAAATAAATAATAAATAAATAATAAATAAATAATAAATAAATAATAAATAAATAATAAATAAATAATAAATAAATAATAAATAAATAATAAATAAATAATAAATAAATAATAAATAAATAATAAATAAATAATAAATAAATAATAAATAAATAATAAATAAATAATAAATAAATAATAAATAAATAATAAATAAATAATAAATAAATAATAAATAAATAATAAATAAATAATAAATAAATAATAAATAAATAATAAATAAATAATAAATAAATAATAAATAAATAATAAATAAATAATAAATAAATAATAAATAAATAATAAATAAATAATAAATAAATAATAAATAAATAATAAATAAATAATAAATAAATAATAAATAAATAATAAATAAATAATAAATAAATAATAAATAAATAATAAATAAATAATAAATAAATAATAAATAAATAATAAATAATAAATAAATAATAAATAAATAATAAATAAATAATAAATAAATAATAAATAAATAATAAATAAATAATAAATAAATAATAAATAAATAATAAATAAATAATAAATAAATAATAAATAAATAATAAATAAATAATAAATAAATAATAAATAAATAATAAATAAATAATAAATAAATAATAAATAAATAATAAATAAATAATAAATAAATAATAAATAAATAATAAATAAATAATAAATAAATAATAAATAAATAATAAATAAATAATAAATAAATAATAAATAAATAATAAATAAATAATAAATAAATAATAAATAAATAATAAATAAATAATAAATAAATAATAAATAATAAATAAATAATAAATAAATAATAAATAAATAATAAATAAATAATAAATAAATAATAAATAAATAATAAATAAATAATAAATAAATAATAAATAAATAATAAATAAATAATAAATAAATAATAAATAAATAATAAATAAATAATAAATAAATAATAAATAAATAATAAATAAATAATAAATAAATAATAAATAAATAATAAATAAATAATAAATAAATAATAAATAAATAAATAATAAATAAATAATAAATAAATAATAAATAAATAATAAATAAATAATAAATAAATAATAAATAAATAATAAATAAATAATAAATAAATAATAAATAAATAAAAAATAAATAATAAATAAATAATAAATAAATAATAAATAAATAATAAATAAATAATAAATAAATAATAAATAAGTAATAAATAAATAATAAATAAATAATAAATAAATAATAAATAAATAATAAATAAATAATAAATAAATAATAAATAAATAATAAATAAATAATAAATAAATAATAAATAAATAATAAATAAATAATAAATAAATAATAAATAAATAATAAATAAATAATAAATAAATAATAAATAAATAATAAATAAATAATAAATAAATAATAAATAAATAATAAATAAATAATAAATAAATAATAAATAAATAATAAATAAATAATAAATAAATAATAAATAAATAATAAATAAATAATAAATAAATAATAAATAAATAATAAATAAATAATAAATAAATAATAAATAAATAATAAATAAATAATAAATAAATAATAAATAAATAAATAATAAATAATAAATAAATAATAAATAAATAATAAATAAATAATAAATAAATAATAAATAAATAATAAATAAATAATAAATAAATACTAAATAAATACTAAATAAATAATAAATAAATAATAAATAAATAATAAATAAATAATAAATAAATAATAAATAAATAATAAATAAATAATAAATAAATAATAAATAAATAATAAATAAATAATAAATAAATAATAAATAAATAATAAATAAATAATAAATAAATAATAAATAAATAATAAATAAATAATAAATAAATAATAAATAAATAATAAATAAATAATAAATAAATAATAAATAAATAATAAATAAATAATAAATAAATAATAAATAAATAATAAATAAATAATAAATAAATAATAAATAAATAATAAATAAATAATAAATAAATAATAAATAAATAATAAATAAATAATAAATAAATAATAAATAAATAATAAATAAATAATAAATAAATAATAAATAAATAATAAATAAATAATAAATAAATAATAAATAAATAATAAATAAATAATAAATAAATAATAAATAAATAATAAATAAATAATAAATAAATAATAAATAAATAATAAATAAATAATAAATAAATAATAAATAAATAATAAATAAATAATAAATAAATAATAAATAAATAATAAATAAATAATAAATAAATAATAAATAAATAATAAAAAATAATAAAAAATAATAAATAAATAATAAATAAATAATAAATAAATAATAAATAAATAATAAATAAATAATAAATACATAATAAATAAATAATAAATAAATAATAAATAAATAATAAAAAAATAATAAATAAATAATAAATAAATAATAAATAAATAATAAATAAATAATAAATAAATAATAAATAAATAATAAATAAATAATAAATAAATAATAAATAAATAATAAATAAATAATAAATAAATAATAAATAAATAATAAATAAATAATAAATAAATAATAAATAAATAATAAATAAATAATAAATAAATAATAAATAAATAATAAATAAATAATAAATAAATAATAAATAAATAATAAATAAATAATAAATAAATAATAAATAAATAATAAATAAATAATAAATAAATAATAAATAAATAATAAATAAATAATAAATAAATAATAAATAAATAATAAATAAATAATAAATAAATAATAAATAAATAATAAATAAATAATAAATAAATAATAAATAAATAATAAATAAATAATAAATAAATAATAAATAAATAATAAATAAATAATAAATAAATAATAAATAAATAATAAATAAATAATAAATAAATAATAAATAATAAATAAATAATAAATAAATAATAAATAAATAATAAATAAATAATAAATAAATAATAAATAAATAATAAATAAATAATAAATAAATAAATAATAAATAAATAATAAATAAATAATAAATAAATAATAAATAAATAATAAATAAATAATAAATAAATAATAAATAAATAATAAATAAATACTAAATAAATAATAAATAAATAATAAATAAATAATAAATAAATAATAAATAAATAATAAATAAATAATAAATAATAAATAAATAATAAATAAATAATAAATAAATAATAAATAAATAATAAATAAATAATAAATAAATAATAAATAAATAATAAATAAATAAATAATAAATAAATAATAAATAAATAATAAATAAATAATAAATAAATAATAAATAAATAATAAATAAATAATAAATAAATAATAAATAAATAATAAATAAATAATAAATAAATAATAAATAAATAATAAATAAATAATAAATAAATAATAAATAAATAATAAATAAATAATAAATAAATAATAAATAAATAATAAATAAATAATAAATAAATAATAAATAAATAATAAATAAATAATAAATAAATAATAAATAAATAATAAATAAATAATAAATAAATAATAAATAAATAATAAATAAATAATAAATAAATAATAAATAAATAATAAATAAATAATAAATAAATAATAAATAAATAATAAATAAATAATAAATAAATAATAAATAAATAATAAATAAATAATAAATAAATAATAAATAAATAATAAATAAATAATAAATAAATAATAAATAAATAATAAATAAATAATAAATAAATAATAAATAAATAATAAATAAATAATAAATAAATAATAAATAAATAATAAATAAATAATAAATAAATAATAAATAAATAATAAATAAATAATAAATAAATAATAAATAAATAATAAATAAATAATAAATAAATAATAAATAAATAATAAATAAATAATAAATAAATAATAAATAAATAATAAATAAATAATAAATAAATAATAAATAAATAATAAATAAATAATAAATAAATAATAAATAAATAATAAATAAATAATAAATAAATAATAAATAAATAATAAATAAATAATAAATAAATAATAAATAAATAATAAATAAATAATAAATAAATAATAAATAAATAATAAATAAATAATAAATAAATAATAAATAAATAATAAATAAATAATAAATAAATAATAAATAAATAATAAATAAATAATAAATAAATAATAAATAAATAATAAATAAATAATAAATAAATAATAAATAAATAATAAATAAATAATAAATAAATAATAAATAAATAATAAATAAATAATAAATAAATAATAAATAAATAATAAATAAATAATAAATAAATAATAAATATATAATAAATAAATAATAAATAAATAATAAATAAATAATAAATAAATAACAAATAAATAATAAATAAATAAATAATAAATAAATAATAAATAAATAATAAATAAATAATAAATAAATAATAAATAAATAATAAATAAATAATAAATAAATAATAAATAAATAATAAATAAATAATAAATAAATAATAAATAAATAATAAATAAATAATAAATAAATAATAAATAAATAATAAATAAATAATAAATAAATAATAAATAAATAATAAATAAATAATAAATAAATAATAAATAAATAATAAATAAATAATAAATAAATAATAAATAAATAATAAATAAATAATAAATAAATAATAAATAAATAATAAATAAATAATAAATAAATAATAAATAAATAATAAATAAATAATAAATAAATAATAAATAAATAATAAATAAATAATAAATAAATAATAAATAAATAATAAATAAATAATAAATAAATAATAAATAAATAATAAATAAATAATAAATAATAAATAAATAAATAATAAATAAATAATAAATAAATAATAAATAAATAATAAATAAATAATAAATAAATAATAAATAAATAATAAATAAATAATAAATAAATAATAAATAAATAATAAATAAATAATAAATAAATAATAAATAAATAATAAATAAATAATAAATAAATAATAAATAAAAAATAAATAAATAATAAATAAATAATAAATAAATAATAAATAAATAATAAATAAATAATAAATAAATAATAAATAAATAATAAATAAATAATAAATAAATAATAAATAAATAATAAATAAATAATAAATAAATAATAAATAAATAATAAATAAATAATAAATAAATAATAAATAAATAATAAATAAATAATAAATAAATAATAAATAAATAATAAATAAATAATAAATAATAAATAATAAATAATAAATAATAAATAATAAATAAATAATAAATAATAAATAATAAATAAATAATAAATAAATAATAAATAAATAATAAATAAATAATAAATAAATAATAAATAAATAATAAATAAATAATAAATAAATAATAAATAAATAATAAATAAATAATAAATAAATAATAAATAAATAATAAATAAATAATAAATAAATAATAAATAAATAATAAATAAATAATAAATAAATAATAAATAAATAATAAATAAATAATAAATAAATAATAAATAAATAATAAATAAATAATAAATAAATAATAAATAAATAATAAATAAATAATAAATAAATAAATAATAAATAAATAATAAATAAATAATAAATAAATAATA
The DNA here is from genome assembly GCA_963920525.1 of Dichetophora obliterata. Lineage (NCBI taxonomy): Eukaryota > Metazoa > Arthropoda > Insecta > Diptera > Sciomyzidae > Dichetophora > Dichetophora obliterata. The sequence continues at coordinate 73,964,688 of OY986436.1, forward strand.
AATAAATAATAAATAAATAATAAATAAATAATAAATAAATAATAAATAAATAATAAATAAATAATAAATAAATAATAAATAATAAATAATAAATAATAAATAAATAATAAATAAATAATAAATAAATAATAAATAAATAATAAATAAATAATAAATAAATAATAAATAAATAATAAATAAATAATAAATAAATAATAAATAAATAATAAATAAATAATAAATAAATAATAAATAAATAATAAATAAATAATAAATAAATAATAAATAAATAATAAATAAATAATAAATAATAAATAATAAATAATAAATAAATAATAAATAAATAATAAATAAATAATAAATAAATAATAAATAAATAATAAATAAATAATAAATAAATAATAAATAAATAATAAATAAATAATAAATAAATAATAAATAAATAATAAATAAATAATAAATAAATTATAAAAAAATAATAAATAAATAATAAATAAATAATAAATAATAAATAATAAATAATAAATAATAAATAAATAATAAATAATAAATAATAAATAATAAATAATAAATAATAAATAAATAATAAATAAATAATAAATAAATAATAAATAAATAATAAATAAATAATAAATAAATAATAAATAATAAATAAATAATAAATAAATAATAAATAAATAATAAATAAATAATAAATAAATAATAAATAAATAATAAATAAATAATAAATAATAAATAAATAATAAATAAATAATAAATAAATAATAAATAAATAATAAATAAATAATAAATAAATAATAAATAAATAATAAATAAATAATAAATAAATAATAAATAAATAATAAATAAATAATAAATAAATAATAAATAAATAATAAATAAATAATAAATAAATAATAAATAAATAATAAATAAATAATAAATAAATAATAAATAAATAATAAATAAATAATAAATAAATAATAAATAAATAATAAATAAATAATAAATAAATAATAAATAAATAATAAATAAATAATAAATAAATAATAAATAAATAATAAATAAATAATAAATAAATAATAAATAAATAATAAATAAATAATAAATAAATAAATAATAATAGATAAATAAATATTAATAAATACGAGCTAAAAATATAAAAAACTTTTTCTTCATAGTTCATGTTGCCTGCAATGTCTATAATAAAATTATGGCGAAAAATAACAAAAATTAGTCGCTTGTTTGACGAACAGGTTAGTTTAATTTGAACGATACCTGTTTCCACCAATATGAACCCGCTATTTTGTTTGACGAACAAGTTCGTTAATGTCTAATCCCGTTTAGGCTAAGATGTTTTATGAAAAAGTGGTTTTACTTAAAATTTATACTGTTTTCTGATGGTTTCATTTCTACCGTGCGTGGCAGCCACACGCATGGTGCAATTATAACAGACCTGTAAAAGTAAGTATAAGTACAAGCACCTAGGTACTTAAAAAATAAGTACTAAGTACAAGTACTAAAATTTGCGAGTTCAAGCACCGTACTTTCAAGTGTTTCTTACTTGGTGTATATATTTCATTAATTATTTTAATTGTAAAAAATGAGTAAGAAAACATTTACATCAATACATGCAAATACATTTGTATATTTAGGAAAAAAATTAAAGATATTTTTAGTAGCAGTGCCGCCTCAGGACTTGTTTGTAGTAATAACATAAATATGAAGCTGTATACGAAAAAAAATCTTAACATATAATTTAAATTTTTTCAAAAGAATAATCAGTTGAAGATTGCCTCCTAGGACTGTAAACAATACCAGCTAAAGAAAATAAACGCTCTACTGGAGCAGAAGATGTAAGAGGTGTGTTCATTTTCATTGATAAGTCCTTTATAAGAGGGTAACCTTGCAACATGTCAAAATGTGAAGATTTGTCATATGTATTTATAAAATTGCTCTTCTACAATTTTTTTATAGTCTAGACTTTGCAGTGATATGAATTGTGTTAGCGTAATATCTTCGTTCGATTCATCTATAGAAAAATGTGAAAATATGAATGAACATAACTTTGCCAATATCACCAAGAACTTCATAAAGCACTTAAAAATACTTGAAAGGACGATCTTAAACTTGCCAATTTCGAGTATAAGTAGTGAAGTACTTATACTTGGTACTTATTTTTTAAGTACTTAGGTACTTGTACTTACATGGTACTAAATAAAGTACATAGTCAGTTCTTTACAGGTCTGAATTATGTGTTCTCATTCGGTACATCAGAACAAAATAGGCTGAGGGCCGATTACGCAACTCAAAGTACTTCGTTTTCATTCCGCTTTTAGCTACTCGCCTCGCTTCGTTTTCGTTTATTATGGATTTCGATAAGAGCCAGTCATTCCTAAAGAAATTTACAGGAATTGTTCCTGCTTTGTGTGACACAAAACTCTGCAAATTATAAGACAGTTTGTTAAACAAATAAACGAAAAGCATTTGTTAGAAGAACTTAATTGCACTTTATTTTATTAGTTTTACTTACTTTATCGTATTTAATTGACTTTTTGCATTTTGCGCTCTCTACTTTCTTTGTGTCAAATCCGCAAGAAATGGCAGTTGTATTCATAAACGAACGTCAGCTCGAATTCGCCCCCTACGTTTCATATTAGGGCGGATTCCAACATAAACAAGGCAGAGGTGAGTTTCATAATAGTAAAATTCAATTCCGCTTCCAATTTCGATAGAAGCCAACTTGAGTAATCGGCCCTCTGCCTTATTTTAGCATTTTATTTTAAATTTTTTAAATGAAACCCTTACAATTGTTAAAATAAGGCAGCATATCACAGAAACATATTGAAAAATTTCATGGGATGAGAACACCTTATAATTTTTACACCGTGGTTACACACATTCTTTTTTTGTACCCAATTTGAACGTAACAACAATTAAAAGAATATCATAAAATAAAAAGACATTTTTTTTTACAGATGTCAAAAGTAATAATGTCAAAAGCGCAGACTTGATTTAATTGATTGAATTTAATGTGATCAGTCCCATTTGAACATAGAAGTAATTCAAAGAACAGCTTCTTTGGCAGTTTTTTTATTATTGTTGTTGTTGCCTGCAGCATTTGGCGTTAATGCCCTCACAGATTTGTTTCTGAAAAACACAATGATTGAGCAGCTATATTAATATAAGCCTATATGGCACAATAAACTAAAACGGCAATAAACAAGTGCGAACGAACGAAAATTTATACAAAGACTACATCAACAAACAAGATGGCTGCTAACATTTGTTTGCGACTTATGTTCGTGCGGTCAAAACTGTATTCCGAACGAAGATTTTATTGCAATTAATTGTTCGAGATAAATGGTTAGTTTGATCAGGTAGTCTAAATGTATGGCAACATTGCAGTTAATTAACTCATATTGCGATACATTTAAGAGTTTCGAGGAAAGTTTATTATGTATAAACTGTTTTATTTGTAAAAACTTCGCGTACTTTGAGGTTTTCTTATCCTCTTGCCAGAATCAACTAAGCTAATCTCAAAGGTTCATTCTTTTCAGTTTACCATTATAAGATATTTTTTCTTGAGCCTACATAAAATTTCGAATACTTATGTAAAAGTCCAGGGAATATAGAGTATGTGCCCTCCTACCCAAGTTACAATTTTAGCCATATATTATTTTTTACAGAGCTAATAGTGCTATCGTATATAGCAGCAAGCTTCAACTATAGCTATGGTCGCGTTACTAAAGTTCTTGAAGAGAATATATAAGGCTACTTTCTTGAGTTTAAAAGCACTATTTTTGCTTTATATGAAGAGTAGAAGTAGCTGTCAACTTTTAAAAGAGTCCCTGTCAAACCCAAATACGAGCTCTTGCAAAGCTCTTTTTTATTATTCGTTTAAGTATGTATGTGTTAAAAATAAACTCAATAAATATATAAAATTTGACAAGTGTTTGTGATGATAAGAATGACAAATAACTTAAAGAAATAATTAACTGATTATTATATCAGACTAATGTTTGCGTATTCGTTATATGCTGCGAATTTCCGTGCGCTTTTGAATTTATCGGAAACGTGAATGTAGTACTTGGAAAAACTTCAACGCGCTTAAAAAATAATTAAAATTAAGAAGTGTTTATTATTTGAAAATAGTTCGAAAATTTGTAACATTCTTTAAAATCAACTAAAATTGATTAAAATACTTTATTCTTAAATATAAGTATCACAGAAATCATATATTTTGTTTAAATATAATTGTAAACTATAATATTTAGCTTTCTTCAACTCTCAAGAATTTCTATTTTTAATAAGATCGCCATTTTTTTTTCAAAGAAGCTCTTTATCCTAATTTTTTAATCATTTGTTATTCCCAAAAATTTTATTGCATTAATTTACAGTATTTTACATCTATTACCTTTAAAAATGCAATACAAAAATACATATTAAAGCAATCATTCTGAATCTACGAGTTTCAAAACAGCTCTATAGTTATGTTTATTACTTTAAAAGAGCCTTTACAGAGCAAGTAGTAAATTTTCGAGTTCTGCTCTTTTGCAAATTTTATAAAATCCTTTACAGCGCTGTATAAAGTATTAAAGCTCAAAATGGTAAAAAAATCATATATCGAGCATTTTCTTTAAAATAAAAAGCAACTAGCAGCAAACAAAGCTGCGGTAAAGCTTTAACCACATATTATACACCTATAGAACACTTTTAGAGCTCACTCGCACCAAGTTGCTCCAACAATGTTACTTGGGTAGAAACAATTCCAGATGTATAAAATAACTGGACCGATTCTATATTTTATTCTCAGACACGATCTATAGATAACTGTCTTTTGGACTAAACTTTTTTCAATGGATCTCAATTATCGATGAAACAGTGCCACTTGAAAGAATAATATTCTCACATGTATTCTAAAGTATCTATATTAAAAATTTTGAAAAAATGGGGCCCAACTATTTCCGAAACGCTACTGTACACTAGGTCATCAGCTGTTAGTAGGAGCAACAACATGCTAGAGTTCATACATAGCTCACAGCTCGGCTTAATCGAATGCTTACCATTGTATCGTATTGTGGTGAAATTTTTGCTAAAGCCAAGAACCGTGCCTCCTTTTCGTTGACCGACAACTCCAGTTTATGCTTTTTTTGTGTATTACCAATTTCTACTGTTCCGTCGCTGTCACTGTCTGTCATCACCTGAATGCGTTTCTTACCTGGCAACCGCTCTATTTTACATGTAAAGATTATTATTTTAAAATCGCTATGCATAATTCATTAATGTTTACCTGTTTTACTTGCAATTAATGCTTTATTTAATCGAAATTGTCTTAAATCACTGACTGTGGACTTTTGCGGGGTACCCATAGATTCGATCTCAGACATCTTTTTTGTCAAATGTTTTAACACTGATCCAGTTGAGAACTATTAAATTTTCATTGATGATGCCACCAAATTTAGTTTGTTATTTTGCAGATACTTTATTTAATATTTGCACAAACAAATTTTCCACGATTTTACTTTTTTCGAGCAGATAGCTTAATTTTCAGCATTCGCTTTTTTTGCAACAGTGCCGCGATTTAGTGAAGACGCACAGTGAGTTGCCTTTGCAATTTAATAGTACGAAGTATAGTATTAAATTTTATACCAAAGCATAACACAATTAACAAGGTACAGTAACAAATGATATATTTACAAGAGCAAGGCCAGTTTTTTGTTGTCTCAGATCAAATCAGATCAAGTATTATATTTTGGCATTTTAACCTTTCTTGGAACTTAACATTTCACTTAACATTTTTCTTCAAAACTTGCCAGCATTGCGTTCCGCTTGTCTTCCACCATGATAAAATGATGCGATTCATGTCACTTCGTAAGTTTTCGTAAACCGTATATCAAAATGTTCGTAACTTTTTTTGACATGACGCACTTATAAGATTTTCGTAACTTTATTCGTAAACACTATTTTGACGGCAATAATACACAAAACAAAGTTAATTGAAAATCTTTTTATGCTATTCAATTCTTTTGTCCATTTTTTTTATTTGCTAGAAACACGCTTGAAAAATTAGAAACACAAAAATAGACGTTCATATAAAAAAGTGACGTTTCGTAAGTTTTTACGAAATACGAGCTTACGAAGCAGTTATGAAGTGACATGAATCGCACTAATATATATTAGATTGCCCTGAGAGCTACCTATTATCTCACGAGCTGCGACCATCGAATGTCAAAATATGTAAAAGAAAATATAGATCGCGTTTCACACACATTGGCCGCATTCAGCAGAGTAAACAATTGGTAACAACTTTGTTAAAATTTGAGTGAGAAGCGTTTTTCTTTGTTTAACATCCGATGGTCGGAACACGAACTATCAGTCCTACCTTTTAGTTATTGTGTCATGTCTTCCACAGACTTTATTTATGTGACTTTTTTTTGATTTGACATAAACATGGTTGTTGTCTATCGCCAACTACGAGCTAAGCGGATATAATTATCTTGTATAATTAATTATCTAGGCGATTTTTTGTATGAAAAATATTGTTATGCTTTTATAGCGATGCCAAAAAAACACATCTAATACCATCTAACGCCATGTTTCCATCTACTCGAATTCTTGAGATTTTGAAATAGTGATTTCAAAGTGTTTCCATTTCATTTGACAATTAAGACTTCATTTGATAAATTTAAGAATAAGCAAATCGTGAAGGAGCAATTGCGTTATTGCATTTTCTTTGCCATTTCCTTTGCCATTTCCGGAGCTTTTACATTTTTTTTCTCCAAAATTGCCACTAACAATTGCTCCTCACTGAAGCTCTTAGCATATTTATTTTCATATTTCCTTTGTCAAAACAAAGGAATTTTTAATTTTTATTATTATTGTTTTTATTACATACTATTATGACATAAGCTGAAATTTGCACAGGCAAGTGCACTGAATTGCGAATACCCTTAATATTAGAAAAACATATGTGCAGATTTTTTGACTTACGTATATTTTGTTTTTGTAAAGTGCACAAGTCCTCAACTGCAATGGCAAGTGCTCTAAATCGTGAATATCCCTTATGGGACCCATACACGCTGCAACCAAAGCAAAGCTGGAAATGTAACTTGCAAGTTTTTGACAGCTATCACGATGAAGTCGCAGCGTGTCGAAGTTACGCAACTCATTGACGGTTGCAACTCAGGTTGCAGCAAAATTAAAATCGTTTAATATTTTGGTCGCAGTTGCTGTTTTTTGCTGCGTTGTTGCTACGTTGCAGCGTGTATGGCAAAATGGATTGCTGCAACCATCGCAGCGTGTGAGTCAAATGTATTAAAAAAGACGTAATCTGATTACAGTTCCACTAATATTTTGGTTGCAGTGTGTATGGGTCGCATTATGAGTATAAAACGAAAGAAGTAAAAAATGTAAACGAAAATTACATACAAATTTTATACAATTTGTCGAACATCAAAGCTATATTTTGGCACAAGTTTCTTAATTGGCTTAAAGCATTATTGAAAACGGTTTGGCATTCTTGGAATGAATTTTCATTTTCGAAATACATTTTATTGCAAAGTATTTAGGAAAAAAAAGTATTTCTTTGTGGAATACTGCTACATAAATAGCACATTTAGCTAAGCACTAAAATTCCATGTAAAAATGCTTTTATTGGACCCAATGCAGTAGTGTTTGAGCAACTTGGCTTTTAATTTCGCAAAAAATAAGTGTTTTGAGAAAAGATACCTAAAATAGTGCACCTACATTCAGAGAAAAATATCGTTCACTAAGGTATCGATGAGCGTTTTTTTGGACAAGCGGATATACCGATTCGAATGGCTCTCAATGCGTCATAAGCTCAGAAAATGCGTTTCATTCAGCCATTCTTAAGTTCAACTTAGTATGAAAATGCGTGATTTAAGTTATACTTAAGTCATCGACAGTCAAATACTGATTATGTTTTGCAAAATAATTAAACTAATTGGTAAAACTTAAGTACATTTTAAGTATGGATTGTCAAACGGGGCCTAACTTTAGTCACTGTGTAACTCAGGGCCAGTTTAATGACCACTAGTTAACTAATGGGTTAATTACAGAAATCAGCAGTTATTTAACTAATGGTTTAAACCACCACCAATGGTGGCTTAATCTCTAGTTAACTTTGACTGTGAAATTCAAATCTATTTGTTAACTTTTGGTCAGTGGTTAACTAATAGTCGTGAAACGGACCCTTTAACTGTGACACATTATAGAGGTATACAGGGAAATGTAGATTGTTTTGTCAATTTTATTTTGGCAGATATAAACGTTTATGAAGTTTCTTAAATTCGATCTTAAAACTAACTTTATATGGTATATAGAAACTTACGCCATGCAGTCGGCTAACTAAAATCAAAAGTGAAAATTTTGATCGTTAAATTAAGTAAATATGACATTTAAGCTCCGAGTCGTATTTTATAATCTTTGGATCTGAAATTCTAAATATTTAACTGATTTTAAAGAAAATAATTAATTTCCCAAATTACATGTAGCGCTATTAATTTAGAAACAGTACACATGTACAGATGTATTGTACACAGTGGGTCGTATTAATAAAGCGAGTCGAGTGGAGTGAGCTCAGCTCTACTCACTTTTACTCTGATCGGTATGAATAAAGCGTATTAATACAAATAACTAAACGCCACTCCACTCATGTTTTTATTTGACGTTGAGTGTGCACTCAAAATAAACATCGCAACCTCCAGTACACTCAGTTTTTGTTTATTTCGTATTAATAAAACTTGAGATCACTCAACAAAAGTTGAGTATGCTATCTAGCTGTTTCAGCCTTACTCAAGATATTCAAATATCATATTTTGCCCATTTCACAATGAAGTATAACATCTATTGCATTTACTATTTCCTGTTTGGCTCAAATTGTTTTATTAGAATCCGAAGTTATAAGTTTTTAGAATCAATTTTTTGCGGCCTAAACAGGGATTTTTTAAGACAACGTAGCTCAGGCAATTTAAATGCGATTTTCAAAAAATGGTATCATTAAAAAGGATAATTCATCTATTTGAAGGGAAAAATTTGAAACTTTTGAAAAAATTGCAATAAGTTTACACAATCTTTATTTTAAAGTTTACTTATTAAAATTAAAAAACCCTCAGGATCTTCTTCAAGCAATTCGTTATCTTGAGCTTCACCAAGTTCTAGCGCTGTATTTTCATCAAGTTCTACATTGAAATTGCAATCAAACACATATTTACGAAAAATTTGCATACTTCACAGTTTATTTATTACTTTCCTTGGATGGCTTTAAAAATTACATCCATTTTAATTAAAACAAAAAATTTTTAGAAATGTACCGTATTTTGTCGAATGGCACAAAAGAATTTATTATTGAAAAACAAATTTGGCTGTCTGACAGCTGCTGGCGTGAGTGAACACTCAAAAGATTTTTTTTCCCTCAGAATGGAGTGGAGTTTATTTAATATAGATTCGACACTAAAGCTCTGCAGGGAACCATCCGTTCTACTTGTACAAACAGATATAACAAGTAAAAACCTGATAATATTGGTACAAATACAACAAGGAGTAGAACAGAAAATATGCTTATATGCTTTGGAATGAGCAGAGAGCTTATCATCTCTTTCTCTGGCTCTCATTATAGTGCAAGCTTTTTTTCTCTTTATCTGTTCCACTAAGTGGAGTATCTGTTTTAACCCTTTTTTAAATGGATATATCCATGCAATGTGGATATTCCAGATCGTTCTCTTTGTATTGATGTTGTGTTTTTCTATTTATATTTTACTAAAAGAAAGTAATGGTGAGTGTCTTTCTGTGAATGGACGTTTTTCGTATTTTTGGCAAATTTAAAACATAAAAAATTACTTAAATGCATTGTACTTACATAAACTGTTTCTTTTTTTGTTGTTAATTTCGCTCTTTATTCTTTATGCTTGCTACGTCACATACTCCTGATGTTCCAAATAAAGATAACAGTATTATCGATATATCTGTTTGTTCTGTATGTGCTCAAACTAGTATTTTTGATACTTGGTAATTTCACTCTCTCATACCTATTCCATCGTTATCTAAAAGAGAAATATTCCATGCATACTCAATACTTAGAGAGCGAAACAGATACAAGTAGATGTAGGAAAAAATAACAACACACAACTGGTGTAGTTGGATGGTTCTTTGCAGAGCTTTATTCCACACTCCACTTAACTAACATCGCATACTCAAAATGCACACTCAAGCACTTCACTCCACTCGTTCACTCAGTTTTTATTAATATTCCCAATACAATACATGAGTTTTATTAAATTACATAAAACATGATAAAATAAAAAGTAGTAATATGTTTTTGCCGTACAAAATTTAAGTTTCCTATCTCTTTAAAGATAAATATCTCTGGTCAACACCTCAACTGAACTTCAAACTGCACGTGCGATGTGTGACAGAAACGCCCACCATAGAGATAACTTTACGCGGCAAAATTTTTTCTTTCCTTTTTCTTTAACGAGTGACTGCGCTACATTTTCTGCTACGACATAAAACGTACTTATTGAATTCTAAAATTTAAATATAACTAATAAAAAGGATATATGGGAATGCAGCCTACCTGTCTGCAAATTCAGGGCCTGGTTTTTGCATTATCTGCTCCAAATAAGCGAGCCAACCCCGTGTGGCACTAATTGCCAGTGGAGCCCTGGAGACCAGCCCACTTGCCAGGTGAGTCATGGTGTAATCTTATTTGCAATCTGAAGTGCATATACCTTCACTAGTTCTACCATGCTTCGCACCGACTAGTTCACGGCAGTATTTACGGGCGTTGTTCCCAACTAGTCAGGCCAGGTCGAGGGCACAACAATTAAATGCAAAAATAAATATCCCAGTGGGTAAAAGAATACGCTAAGCAAAGAGGATATTTATAGCATGTCGAAAAATGTTCAAACAATGCCGCCTAAGTGGGTGGAGCGATGAAATTAGAGCAAAGTTAGAATGCAGCTAGGGTCGATCAGAGTCATTGCCGGTGGGATTATGTTCGCCTGGTGGTGGGCCAAAATGTAACGTCGGAAGACGGCCAAAATATGGTCTTGGCGAGTGGTGCAGGCTCAAAGTAAGTCAAATAACCCTAACAAAAATTCAAGGTCTATCCCAAAAGTACATAAGCTAAATAGTTAGTCACCCCGGGAAATGTAATGTTGACAAGTGGTTCAGTAGTTGTGAAGCGCAGGAAAACAAAACAAATAGACAGGCAATAGCTAGCTGAAGTAGGGATATGGTTATTAGTTTACTGAAAATCATAGCCAAGGCAGCAGCAGCAAAAGAGCTGAAAAGTTAAATAAGTACAATTTTTAAAAAAAGGCTAAAAAAAGTTTGTGTATAAGATTCGTCCTATCTGGTAATATGAAGAAAAAAAATTAGTGAAGTGTGTTATAAAAAAACTCAAAATTGGTCCTTAAATCAGGCAATAGTGGAGGTGTTGTATCCTTTCTGAGAGGATACGCGTAGATTCTAGATGCAGTCCATATGGGCAGGCTCGAGGCCATAAATTTGCTGATTGTGTTTTATCCCTAGAGAAAACACACACTGCCATAGACCGCTGATTCTGTTGCGAGGAAATACTTACCAAGTGATAATTCTCCAGACGTTATTAAACAACGCTTCTTCTCGTCTTCCAAAATCGAAAATCAACTCTATCAACTCACCCTTTATTTAAGCGGGGACCAGTATTAATAACATATCTGGCCGCGCTTCTTCTTCTTCTTAACTTTACATACATTTGACATTCTTAATTTCTACTTGTTGATACATTGGTATTTGTGCAAGATCGTTTTCCACATCTTGCCCCATAATTTTACTTTGCTTAAGCTCATTATTAAGTTCTAGTTTTTATAATTGTGCAATATAGCATTCTTTAAAATATACATACATACTTAATAACCAACATTATTCGTTTTTAAACTTGAGCTGAACAAGCGTACAAACATGTTCAGCATGGAAAAATTGTTTCATATTTCCAGCTGTACTGAAAACAACAATAAAAATTAATTTAAATATTTCTACCTCTGTTTAAATGGCATGACGACAAAAATGCAACAATGCATTTTTATTTTGACTGCAAGAGATAGGCAAAGCGGCACAACTGTTTTTGCCTTTGCTTTTAGGCTGGGGGCTTGGTAATTGAACACAGTCTAAGTTATGATACGCGTCATAATTGAAACGGTTTTGTTTATTTATTAATTACTGCATGCTCTGCAGTTTCAACATTGACTTTAACATTGAACTTGAATTCAGAAATCCAATGTTATTGTATGGCACACAAGGTAGTGCCTATTAAGGCCCAGTTATAATAGACGTAATGTAGTGAAATGCCACTGCAGCAGTGTGTTCTGTCACTTACTGTTTCAATCAATACTTTTCTTATACAAGTGATTATAATAGAAGTAACGTAATGTAACGGGACGTAAGGATCCGTTGGATTTCGATTTCTACGTTACTTTACATTACGTCTGTTCAAAGAACAACTAAACATTGAGGTTAGATTCGATTATTGCGCTATTTTATATTGTTGAACTACGCTTTTTGTTGAGTTTTCGTTATTAATGTGATAGTTTTATGTATCCACAGCTAGGGACAACCGTCACTATGACAGTTGACAACATTACGTTACTTTACATTACGTCTATTATAACTGGGCCTTTAGAGACATGCAACGAGTAGTTATTAGGGATGCAAACGATGCATCGATAGTATCGTCATTAGTTCATAACGATGTCAACATCTATGTTCTTATGAGCGATACTTCGTCGATACATCGGTCTGAAAAGGAAAAATATCGATATCGTTTGCTCATTTTTAGCAGATTCTCAATTTGACACCTGGAAATACCACAAAACGCTAACACACAATAACACAAAAAATAAATATTCTGATGCATATTCAATAGCAAATGTAAGCGAAACAGAAGTGCAGATTTACCTGTAATCTCCTTTTACCCCAATAAAAAAAGATGCGATCGAAATTTGGGAAATCGCTTTTTTCAAATCTTGCGAAGATTGGAATGCTATATCTGTACCCAGCTAACACTTGTTCTCGGAAGCTGGAGCAACCATCACTCAAGAAAGAAACACGCTTCTAGTGACGAGGTTATCTAAGCTTTTTTCCTTAATTCAATTTCCAAAGTGACAAACTCCAACAAATAAATGTTTTAAATTTATGAAATGGGAAAACATGTTTTCTATTTGATATAGATTTTATTTTGGTAGGTGGTCTATAGGTATAAGACACCATCCTGCTGGTGCAATCAAGTGACGCCAGCAGATTACCCGTGCTATAAAGTAAGGATAAGTATTGAAACAAAACTATCGAAGTTTATCACCGAAAAACATCTTTTGACGCCATCGATGCTCATTTTGGCTATAAAGCCTAATTTTGAGGTCGGCAAATATGAAAAAAAAATCCTTAATTCAAAAAACGGACATAAAAAAGTTTACAAAAATGAATTTGAGATTTTTTCTCACAAAATTTAAAAAAAAGACAATAATAATAAACTGTGTAAATAAAAAAAACTGTGTTTTGTATGAACAGAAAAACCTATTTTTTTGTGGTCGAAATAAATATGACAAAAAAATAAATTTTTCATACAAAATACAAAAATTTTGTCGATTCCTTTTTTTCAAATTTTGTTTTTGTAAATTTTTGACGTCCATACACTGTAAGAAATTATTCTTTCTTTCATATTTTATAATAGAGTGCAAATAAAAAACATGTAATGTTTTATAAAAAAAAAATAATACTTATATTTTTCGAATCCAATACCAATACCAAGGCCTAATACAAAAATTAAAACATCGTAAAAACATCGATATATCGGTCTTATAAGCGATGTTTTTAAACATCGATAATTGTCAAGTGAACATCGATGTTGCATCCCTAGTAGTTATAAACTGAGTTGACTTGAGTATATATGTATTAATTTGCCTTCTACTTCATATTCGGACTCATTCCAACATGTTGTTATACGTATAACACGCAGCTTAATTGTAATGCTTCATACGCCATACTCCAACGCCCAGTCGTACGAAGTTGATAACAAGTTGCGTACAACATGTTAATAGCATAGAAGTAAAATATAAGGAAGCGGTGTTGTTGAAGTGAAATGAAGTATTTTACAAACGCAGTGAAGTTGACACAAACACAAAAACATTCAAACAGGGCCGCATTTATGTAGTAAGGAAAGGCGTAAATTATTTTTTATTTTTTAGATGTATGGTTACTATGCAATTTTTATATAGCACCGTTATATAATATGTTGCGTTACTAATTTCTTTACAGAGAAAAGCATTGCTAAAATAAATTAAAAGACATGAACTCAGAATAAGACTGAAACGACAAAAGTGTTTTTTAATGATTTTTTAACAATTCATTTCAAAAAACTCTTTTTTATAAACTATTTAATTGATATTAAAATAACACAAAAACTAAACAACTAAAATACATACCAAATTAAACTCTTTTAAAATAAATAGTTTTGTGTAGTTTTTTCCGAACTGTCGGCTTTTAATTAGTTTTTTTTATATAAAAATACCTAGCTATAGCTTGTAACCTAAGGGCGCTAATCCACTTTAATTTCATGTCAAGTTTTCAAAGAAATTGTAAACAAATATATAACTATTAAAGCTTATCCCAATATGAAAAAAAATTAAGGCCCTTGCCACCCTAAATAATGAGTGCGCTCATGAAGCAGAACTTGTGTTTTGACAGATGCTCTTCCTCAAGAGAAGGGCTTATGTCAAAAAACGACGCTCTATCTCGCTTCCTCAGCGACGAAAATTCCTTCTACACAAGTATAGTGTGTGTGAGTACAACACCACTTCCTTATCTTTTATTTCTATGGTTAAAATTCTTAGCTTTGGCGTAAGTTAAGAATTTTAGTTTGAATCTTATTATTGAATTATTCTGATGTTACTGGTTGTGTCGTAACACTATAAATAACGGTACGATATGAAGAGCAACGGGTTTGTTTTATATAATTTTTTTGGAGTTACGTGCGCCATTATTCTTTCGAATGCTGACTGCAGCAAAGCGTATTAAGTAAGTTTAAAATATGTTGTCAACACCTGAAAATATAAAATACCCTAGGAAAATTAAAATCAAATAAAAAATCAAATCAGGCTTGGCTTAGCAAACATATAAAAAAATATTCATGAAAATATTAGTTGGGAAATTATTTAGTTCAGTGTTTTTAGTTCAGCGTGTTTATAAATAATTATATAAAATTTAAGAAAATAAATATTTTTGTTTGCATAACTTTAACAATAGTAGTTTACCACTTATTGATGATTTTAATGACTGATTTAAAATTTTTTTATTTAATGCTTTTATTTTATGCTTATGATTTTCATGATTTTGAAGTATATGAATATAATTACTTTAGTTAGTTTAAATAAACAAATCTCATTGAATTGATATGTCTTCTTATTATTTCTTTCGAAGAAGCTCCCTTTATATGCAAGGTGTGTTGTTTTTGTTTTTGCACAATGGCATAAATCGCACAGCAAAGTTCCATAAAGAAATGTTTTCCGCAACTTAAGGGGACGGTACGCACCTGAATTTTCAAAAAATCAAATTTTTTATGATTGATTTTTGTTCAAAAGACCTCAAAGAATCTATTTTTAATGATATAAAATTAGAAATTAATTTCTATGTTAAATGGCGACGGTTTTAAGCGCAGAGGGTCAAGGCCGTATTACTTACTTACTTAGTTGGCGCTACAACCGTATGTCGGTCTTGGCCTCATCTAAGAATTAAGGAATTTGCGCCAGCCATTTCTGTCTTTCGCTTGCTGGCGCCAGTTGGAAATTCCAAGCGTCGTCAGGTTGTCCTCTACTTGGTCTTTCCAACGAAGATGCGGTCGTCCTTTTCTGCGTTGTTCGCCGCTGGGAATCGAATGTTTTCTTCACTGGAGCATTGTTTTTCATGCGCTGAACATGACCAAGCCAGCGAAGCCGCTCGATTTTAATGCGCTTGACTATGTCGATGCCAGCGTACTGCTCATACAGTTCATCATTCCACCGTATTCGGTACTCGCCATTGACGCAGATTGGTCCGAAGATCTTACGAAGAATCTTTCTCTCGAATGCTCCTAAAGTCTTTTCATCTAAACTGCCAAGGCCGTATAGTCGGTGTCAAAAACTTTAAAGCGCTTTTTCTAGAAATCACATTTTTTGAGTTGGAGGGCGTGATAAAAAATATACTACACTGATCGTCTATAGTCATAAGTCTATAGATTTAACTACGGATAGAAAGATCGGTAAAGTATTTTTGGTTTTCAAGAGATTTTTTGGTCCAAAAAATTATTTTAGTTCAATCTATAGCGGCTTTGATGCTAATTAAAACCCTGTTCTTATTTTTTTTCAGACGTTTTTGATGTTATTTTCAAAAACCTGCAGCAGCCAAAAAACACGCCAGAAAAATCCGAAAAATTTTTTTGTATACTATTTTAACATAAAAATAAATATGCAAAGTTTCAAAAAGATATCTTGTTCCTTTCTTAAAAAATTTGCATTTTAAAAATTTCGTTTTTGAAAAGCCCAGGTGTGTACTGTTCCCTTAAATAAAGGCAAGCGAATTATATTTATTTCATTAAAAAAAATTCGGTGGTAATTCTTCTAACAGCGGCAGAAACAGAGCGTTCGTTCAAAACAGCCACAGCGTTTTCATACAAAAATACGCTAGTAATGAGCTATGGGACTTCTGTTTGAGCTATGAGTATTTGGTATGATTTATAACAAGGTTTGATGTTGAAGTCATAGCCGATACACATTGACTGCAACAGTCGTCCACCGACAAAACGAAAACTTGAAGTCAGAGAGAAATGTCGCAGTATTCTCGACGACTTGATTATAATGAACGCAACAGCGACAATCAGTATTTCATACAAAACATAAACAAACTCTGCTATGTTCGCTCTTGTCGTCTATCAAATTAGAAATAGATTGAAGTCTGCGGCAGCAACAATTGTGGTCGTGTTCTCTCTTTGTCGTGCCGTCTTCAAAAAATACATCTTCATAAGAAAACATGCGTTCTATTTTTTGACAATTGGCGTTCGTCGCTAGTCACAGTCAATGTGTATCGGCTATCAGTATTAGGTTGAACTATGACGTTCGATTGATGAATCAAACAATGAACGATATGTTACTCTCTGAAGCAAGAGTTCTTCGAGTGGTAGTGGTGGTTGTTGTTTGATGTGTACGTATAACTATTCGATTTTGCATGAATCACTATAAGTCGCAAAAACATGATTCGTTGCAGGTCTCTGGTGCCTATAAGTATTTGGTGCACAACAAACTTTTAAATTTTAATTTATAACTTTTATTTTTATATATATTTTTTATAACTGTTGATTTGAAAATATTTTATTCAACTGAAATTTTCAAATGAAAATTTCTGATTGATACAAATATGAATATTTATACAAATGTTTTTATAATAACAAGTATTTATAACAAAGTGTAAATAAATTAACATAAGAATAATATAAATGTTGAGTTGAGGTAAGTAAGATGTAAATTAATAATCAACAATAGGTAAGTACAATGTAAGTTAAGAATCAACGAGAAGGTAAGTAAAATGTAAGTTGAAAATCAATGTAACAGAAAATAAGTAAAATGGAAGTTAGGAATTCAACTAATGTGGTGATGCAACTTAAAGTTATTGAGTCACCACATTATTCCCCCTCCTTTTTAAAAAAATCTTGGTAGTATTCGCTAACAGGTTAAAGTGTACTTTTTTAGTATCTTTATGTTTGGTTAACTGTGTCTGTGCTGTCTCAGTGTCTAGAGAGGCTGGTTTTATTCTATCGATGTTGACTGTTGTGTTAGTGTTATGTCTACGAATTGTGAAATATTTTGGTGTTCTCTCAACCACTTTGAAGGGGCCATCGTACGGTTCTTGTAGTGTTTTGCGGATCGTGTCGTTTCGTACGAAAACAAAGTTACAAGTACTGAGGGCTCGAGGTATATACGATTGGAAGTTAGTGTTATGATGCGTAATGTTTGACTTTTTGTTTTCTACCTCTTTAAGTTTGGCTAAGGTGTCCGATGGATTAAAATTCTGACTGCTATGTATTACTAGTTGCTGTGGTAGCCTGAGTGTTTGCCCAAATACCATCTCAGCGGGTGAAGCTTTAATGTCTTCTTTGACCGTGGACCTGAGTCCTAGAAGAATTAGTGGCGACTCTGTGTACCAATTTGTCTGATTGTTGCTTGCTATTATAGATGTCTTCAGTTGACGATGAAGCCTTTCTACAATCCCGTTAGCTTGTGGATGATAAGCAGAAGTGGTAATGTGTTTGCTTCCTAGATTCTTAACGAAGTTTCTAAAAGTTGTGGACGTGAATTGAGGTCCTCGATCAGTGGTAATTTCCAAAGGAACTCCGAAACGTGAGATGTATTCTTTTTGGAGTGTATCTACGACAGTGTTAGCGTTAGTATCTTTAATTGGATACGCTTCGGGCCAACGTGTGTTTCTGTCAACTAGGGTAAGCAAATATATGTAACCTTGTGATATTGGTAAGGGACCAACTATATCGGCGTGAACGTGTTCAAAACGTCCGTGTGGGATGTCTATCTTTTGTGGGATTGTCTTCGTATGTTTGTGTATCTTTGCTCGTTGGCATCTAATGCATTCTTGTGACCATTTATTGATTTGTGCGTTCATTTTAGGCCAAAAATATCTTTGTGAAATGAGTTTTCGAGTAGCTCGTGTACCTGTGTGTGAAATGTTATGTATTTGTTCGAAAATTTGTTTGCGTAATGTTTGTGGGATATATGGACGTGTTTCTGAATTAGTTTGTTCGCACCAAATTTTAATGTTAAGTATGGGTATGTGTACTTGTTCTAGTTTGTAAATATGTTTGTTTAGTATTTCTTGTAGTTCTGAATCTATATTTTGTTCTTTGTGTAGAGTTTTGAGATTAATCTCTGAGGTTGTGAAAGCCTCTATCTCAGCTCTTGAAAGTGCGTCTGCTACGGTGTTATCTGTACCTTTAATGTGTCTGATGTCGTTGGAAAACTGTGCGATGTATTCTAAATGTCGTATTTGTCTTGGACTTCTCTCAGTTTTTGAATGTAATGCTGAAGTTAGTGGTTTGTGATCCGTGTATATGGTAAATGTGCGTCCTTCTAAATAGTGTCTAAAGTGTTTAATTGTGAGGTAAATGGCTAGTAGTTCGCGATCGAACGTGCTGTATTTTATTTCTGTAGTAGATAATTTTTTTGAAAAGAATGCCAGTGGTTCTGTTTCTTGATTATGTTCTTGTTGTAAGACTGCGCCTATAGCGGTGTTTGATGCATCCACAGCGATAGAAAGTTTTGCTTTACTATTGAAATGTTTAAGTAGTGTTTCCTTAGCGAAACTTTCTTTTATCTCTGTGAATGCTTGTGTTGTGTTTTCTGTCCATGTTAAGTGTTTGTCCTTTGTTTTTGTTGCTGTAGTTACCATTTCGTAAATGTGTGTGAGTGTGTGTGCTAGTTTTGGAATGCATCTGTGGTAGTAGTTAATCATCCCGATAAATTTCTGCATTTGTTTGACTGTTTCTGGTTTTGGGTAGTCTTTTATGCATTGAATTCTATCGGGAGATGGTTGTATGCCTTTGTTTGAAATTGTGTAACTTAGAAAATTTATTTTGTCCACGCCGAAAATATATTTATTGGGTTTGATGTTTAGTCCGTAATTGTCTAGTTTTTCAAAAACTAAATTTAGGTGTCTAATGTGTTCTTCTTCTGTCTCACTGGCCACTAAAATGTCATCAAGGTATACGAAAACGAAGTCTAGTTCTCTCAGTACTTCGTTGATAAATCGTTGGAATGTTTGAGCTGCGTTTCGTAAACCGAATGGCATTCTTAGAAACTCAAACATTCCGAACGGTGTGGTGATTGCAGTTTTATGTATGTCTTCTGTAGCCATGGGTATTTGGTGGTATGCTCTCATTAAGTCTTATTTTGAAAATATGTGTTTATTGTGTAAGTCTATATTCAAGTCGTGTATGTGTGGCAAAGGGTGCGGTCTGGAATTGTAATTGCTTTAAGTCTTCTATAGTCACCACAGGGTCTTCAGTCATTCACATCCTTTTTAGGTACCAAGTGTAGAGGAGACGCTGACATGGAGTCTGAAGGACGACAAATGCCTACTTTAATTAAAAAATCAAATTCTTTTTTAGCAATTTTGTATTTGTTAGAGTCTAGGCGTCTGGGTCTGGAAAAAGGTAGCTGTCCTTCTGTAGTTATATGGTGTACTGTTTTGTGTTTAACTGGTTTGTTGTAGTCTGCTTCTGTACTCAGTGATGGATAATTTTTTGAGTATATTTGTGTATTTATTTTCTAGTGAAATTAGTTTAGGTAATGATGTTTCTGTGAATGCTGTGATGGCGTTGACTGTTAATTGTGTAAGTGGATCAATGAGTTTTTTGTGTTGTAAGTCTATTAGGAGTCCGTATTTTGTTAAAAAATCTGCTCCTATGATCGGTCGTGTGATGTCTGCTAATATGAATGTAAAAAGAAAGTCACGTCTTAGTTTTAAATTTACGTTTAGTAATTTCTTGCCAAAAGTCGCAATCGTGCTACCGTTAGCTGCTGTTAGTATTAAGTCTGAATTTTTTTGGTGTGGTCTAATTTTATTTGCGGGAAGTACTGATACTTCAGCTCCGCTGTCTATTAAAAAATTTATGTGGTTGTCATTGTCATAAATAAAAAGACGGCGTGTTAGAATTGTTTGACTTCCATTATTAGCCGTCGCAATTATGGAGTCACCTAGTTTGTCGAATTGTGTTGTGTTGTGTTGTGTTGAGTGTCGTTTTGTCTGAATGAACATGGTTGTTCACATCGTCTAGCTGCCCTACCAAATCTAAAGTGGTATCTGCATACCCAGTTGACAGGTCGTGATATGCTTCTTGAAGGGGATCTACGTTTTGGGTATCTTTGGTAATTTGTTTCTCGTGAATTATTACGATATCGATCGTTTTTTGGTTCTTGGACCTCAATTGCCAGCTTGTTGAAACTTGTTAGAATCTTTGAGGTCGTTTCGGCAAACGATTGCGTAATCATCGTGAGTTCAGTAGATTTAGCGATGCGTTGGGTATCATTGCCAACTGAAGCTACTTCTGTTTCTGACATAACTTCCCACAGTTTGTCAGCTAATCTCAATAATTCATCTAAGTCTTTGTGATTAGATCCGGTCAATGCTATATTGAGACTTTTGGGGAGCTTTCGTAGCCAAATTTTAGAGATTAATTCACTATCAACTGTGGTACCGGCCAACATGAGTAGTGCTCTATAGAATTGAGATGGTTTTTGGTCACCCATCTCGGTGCCAGACAGAATTTTATCGAACCTCTTAGTCTCGCTCAGAGTGTGTCTATCGATTAATGTTCTTTTTAAACCTTCATATAAATTTGAAGACGGAGGTTTTTGAATAAAGTCGAGCACCGTTATGATTACCTCTTGAGGTAGAGCTGTAACCAGGTATTCGTACTTTGTTTTGTCAGTGGAAATTCCTTTTGATTGAAATTGAATTTCTGCATGGACGAACCATGCGTCTGGACAAGTTGTCCAAAATTGTGGTAATTTAACTGATGCCGCTTGAATTTCTGACCGCATTGGAGTGTCAAATGGATTGACGAAATCAGTCTGTAAATGTATAAGGGGACGATGGTCGCCTTCGCCAAAGTGAGCGAGAGGGTCAGAAGTTTGTGAAGGTATAGGTGTTTGCCTAGGAACGGGTGGTGGTGTGTGTGACAGACTCATTTCCTTTCATAAAATGTATGCCTATTAGTGTATTTCCTAACTTGTGTTGCCCTAGTGCAGTGGAGTGCCTACGAATATGATACAATTGGTTTCTTACGTCCCGATTGTATAATATTCGTTAAAAGAAGCTAAGTGTGTACCTCGTGAGAAACTAGAATAACAAGGCAACCTGAAAAAATTTTTATAAAATGTAACAAACAAAAAGGATTTACATAAATTGTCAAAAAAAATTTAACACAGTATACAAAAATATTTTTTTATGTAGAAAGAAAATTGTTGTTGCTGCTAATGTTGTTGTTGTTGTTGCTGTTAATGTTGTTGTTGTTGCTTTTATTGCTGCTGTTGTTGTAGATGTTGTTGTTATTGTTGCTACTGTAGTTGTTTTGTTGTTGTTGTTGTTTAGTTTTTGTTGTTGTTGTTGTGGCTTTGGCTAGTGGAAGCGACGACTGATGAGAAACTTGAAGTGGAGGTGGCGTTGACGGGTATTTTTTGATGTATAAATTTAGTTGTGTTAAGCGATTCTGGTAATTTTCCTCTTGATTTGGATCCTCACGAGTTCTTATTGGTGCACTTGCATTTGTTGTTGTTAGTCTGGCTGCTTGCTGACATGACATGAGAGTTGAGACTAATGCGTTCCTTGAACGTATGCGTAGGAGGCGACTTCCGTATGCAGCCAACTTTTTGCAAATGTTGTGCAAAAGTAGTATGATGGAAATTCGAGGACGGCAAGGTTGTTGATATATTAGGGAGAGCAGGTGCTACAGGCGTTGGCGATGGTAGCGAGGCCGGAGATGTTGGCGGACTCACTATGGTTTCCAAAAGCAGTGGCGTTTGCCAGAGCGACGGTGCTGGCAATGAAGTTTGATGCTGTTGTAACTGCGGTTGCTGTTTTTGCTATTTTGGACGCACAATGCCGATACTTGTAGTTGTTGATTTTTGTAGTTCGACTCCTGGCAGGATCGCCAGTATTTGGTGCACAACAAACTTTTAAATTTTAATTTATAACTTTTATTTTTATATATATTTTTTATAACTGTTTATTTGAAAATATTTTATTCAACTGAAATTTTCAAATGAAAATTTCTGATTGATACAAATATGAATATTTATACAAATGTTTTTATAATAACAAGTATTTATAACAAAGTGTAAATAAATTAACATAAGAATAATATAAATGTTGAGTTGAGGTAAGTAAGATGTAAATTAATAATCAACAATAGGTAAGTACAATGTAAGTTAAGAATCAACGAGAAGGTAAGTAAAATGTAAGTTGAAAATCAATGTAACAGAAAATAAGTAAAATGGAAGTTAGGAATTCAACTAATGTGGTGATGCAACTTAAAGTTATTGAGTCACCACAAGTATGTATTGTTTTTTAAAATCGTTGTGAATAAATCACAACAGAGAACGCAGCAGTGTCTAAGATTCCAGGAAATTCTGGAATTAGAGAAAAGGAAGCTAACAGGAACACGGCCAGTGACCAGATCGATAGACTAGGAACGTCTATAGAATTTTTGTAATTAATAAGCTACAAGGGACCAGATAAGCTTTTTCAGATTTGGAGGTGTTAGTGGGCTAATAAGATTTTTTTTTATATACACGGCCACAATTTTTAAAGCTGAGGGATTAGTGAAACAAAACTGCTTGAAGCAAGGAAACTACGCTGCGAGGCCGGAAGCAACATTTTGTAGTCAGACCGGACGTCCGGTGGGAGCCGGCAAAAGCTAAGTGCCAAAAATTTGTATATTTTCTTACCCGTTAGCTAGCAAAAAAAATTCGTGGTCGCTTACAATTAGCTAAAAATTAGAAAGTACAAATTGAAAATTAAAGAAAAGTTCAACAGTTGTGAAGAAAAAACAAAACCTTGCAAGTCAAATTTGCAGGCAAGCAAAATTTGTCGACCATAAACCCTTGCGAAACGTGACGTGTGAGTGACAGTACCATTTTCAGAACTTAGAACTTTTGCTAGTGAAAGTTACATAAGAAAACTAAAATGTTGTAAAAAGAAGAAGCTGCAAGAAAGTAAAAAAGGAGAATGAGAATTATTGTAAAAATGTAAAACGGAAAAAAATGCTAAAAAAAAAGAAAGCAAAAATAGGAACAAAAACGGACAGCATTCATTTAACTAAAGAAAAGAAAAGCTAAAATTCTGAAGTTTAAGTAAAAATTCAATATTGTGTATAAATTTTGTTTTTTTGGTAGAAAAAAATTCCGCGCTTATCCCGAATATTTCGGGCATCAAATGAAAAAAAATTTAAGTTATTTTTTATCGGTACCTTAGCACGTTCATACATGTTTATTGAAAAAAATTATTTGTTTCATACATTTTGTTATTATTTTAGGGATTATACAATCTCTTTCTTGTCATAAAATTTTGTTTCGATATATCTCATTACTTAGAAAACATTATGTTTTTTATTTATTAACACATTTGTTACAGGAAAAAATGGTAGCTTACATTTTCTTATATTTATATATTGAAATTTAATTTATTTTTCTAATTGTTTTTTAATTTTCTAAAAGTTTGCTTTTGATTATATCATACGAGCACTATTAGATACCAATCTTACCTAAGAGGTTAAATGATAAAAATTTTTATGAACAGTTTCAAACTTTTAAAAAGTACATGAATTTTCAATAATAAATATTAAGTTACCAAATCTTTGATAAACTACAAATCTTAGATATTAAACTAAAATTTTTTTTAATAATCTTAAACTCTGAGAAATGAAAATTTTTCGATATTAAACATTGAATGACAAAATTTTTGGATAAATAATCTTCGTTATTTGATTACTAAATTTTTGGATAAATAATCATAGATACTGAAATGTCAAATTTTTTTATGAGTAAACTTAAATGTTGTTATATGGATTGTTGCTATAGATAAACTCGAATACTTGAATACATTCTTTTTGTTTTAAGTAATCTTTAGCTACAAAATGCAAATGTGCTATAAATAATTTTGAATATTAAAGGCATAAAGTGTTGAATGCTAGAAATAGCCGTATAACTGAAAAGAGAAAGACAGAAAAAGAAAATTAATAATTGTGAAATGCTAGAAGTTAAGATTTGGACAGCATCGATCTGAAAAGAGATACAAATAAATATAATTAGAAATGGTAATAAAAATGTGAATTGTGAAAAAAATTAAAGCTATGGCTTGCTGATTTCGTTCGTAGTGGGGGAAAATAAATATCGGGGCGGTTCAGAAAGAGAAGCACCAATGGTGATTAAAATGATTTAAGGCGGAAAAAAATTTGTTAGTCGATTTTCTTTTGTGGGATTATCTTGTATAGTGAAAAGATACATGTCTATCCGACATCTAGTTCCGCAAAATAACGGCATTTTTTGTGTAGCTTTCACACATACATGTTGGATCGACATTATTACTTTATAGAGCACAAAGAGAACACATAACAATGGCAAAATAATTTGTTGCTGCTCTAATTATTTATGAAGTATTGGAGGAAGAAATGGAAAAACTATGAAAAATATATGATTTGTGTTAAGGAGTGGAGAAAAGAAATTCTAATTCATTCAAATACTCGTTTTGTTTTTTGCTTGGAGTAGCTGTTTATTCCTAGGCGATTTTTGCAGAATGAAAAATGCATGGAGCTCGTTGTTGCAACCGTAGTCACAATTTATTCATAAGGTGTAAAAATTTTAAAATGTCGAAATTTTCTTATGAAAACTTGTTTTACTGAAATGAAATAAATATCGTTAAAGAAGACACATAACCAAAATTGAGTAAATATATTTTCTAGTACTGTTTGTGGAAAATTGTATATTTTGTAGGGTTGTTTTCTCCCCTTTTTACCCCTTAACACAAAAATCAACTACGTTGCTTTATGTGTTTGACAGAATTTTGACAGTTTTTTATTTTTATTTTGCTATCTTCGTCTCCTTTGTTGTTTAGCTTTATCTTTTTCACATTTTCTTTTGTATGTATTCATCCAGTGTCACATTTGACGAGCACTGATGACGAGGTGCGCAGTAAATATTTTTCGTGCATAGAAGTAAAATATAGGGAAGCGGTGTATTTGAAGTGAATTGAAGTATTTTACAAACACAATGAAGTTGACACAAACACAAAAACAACTAAACAGGGCCACATTCGGTTATGCAGAAAAGAAAGGCGTAAACTATTTTTCTTTTTTTAGACATACGTTTATTTAGTAATTTTAATATATTGTAGCATCATTATACAATATGGTGCGTTACCGATTTTTTTACAGAGAAAAACATCAGTAAAATGAAAAAGGTATTTTTAATGATTTTTAATAATTAATTTCAAAAAGTCTTTTTAATTTAAATTATTTTATTAATATTAAAATAACACAAAATCTAAACAACTAAAATCCATACCAAATTAAACAAGTTAAATTTCTTTAAAAGAAATAGTTTTGTGTAGTTTTTCCGAATTGTCGGTTTTTCATTAGTTTTTTTTATAAAAGTATCTAATTATAGCTTCCAACCTTACACGGGGGTTACACGAGACAGTACTGTTAAGACAGAGAAAAATACATATTAGTTGTCATACTTTGTTTCTGTGAATAAGAGTCCCGACAGTTGGTAAAACAGATGGCAAGACAGTAGAGAAAATAGTAAATAATTTTATATTTTATGAAGAAATTTTTGTTAAAACTACGAGCACGCCAAAGTATTGTAAATTTTCAATTAATTCTATTAAATTTTATCATCTTCTGTCATTTAATATGCTAAATATCATTCTACTGTCCTAGATACTGTCCCGCCAACTGTCTACAAATAAGTTAAGACAGTAGAGCAGACAGTAGCAGACAGCTGCAAAAGTGAGTGTGTGTGGATAAAAATTTGTGAATGTGTTGCGACTGTCTTAACAGTACTGTCTCGTGTAACCCCCGTGTTAGGACGCTAATCCATTTTAATTTCATGTCAAGCATCCAAAGAAATCTATAAAAAAATATGTAAATAATAAAGCTTATCCTCATACAAGAAAAAATTAATTCCCTCTTATTTGCCACCCTAAATAATGGAAGCGCTCATGAAGCAGAACTTGTGTTTTGACAGAAGCTCTAGCTCTCAAATGGCGGGAAACAATTTTTTTCGCCATTTGTTTTGCTCGCAAGGGCTTATGTCAAAAAATGACTCTCTATCTCGCTTCCTCAATTGACGAAAAAATCCTTCTACACACGTATAGTGTGTGTGAGCAGAACACCATTTCCTTATCTTTTATTTCTATGTTTTCGTGTCGCTGGGAATACTTTTTTTGTAGTTCATTGTATCATGTTCACACATACTACATGTCGGATGGACCGACAGAAAAATCAAAATCATTTGATTTGCGTACTACATGTCGGATGAACATGTAGTTTTAAGGCGAATATACACGATTAACTATCATTGTTCACTTTAGATGAATTATCCGATTTGAAAAATGTAAATTGAGTTCCATCTTTAAAATGAAGATGATTGTCTTCCACACTGAACAGTGAAAGAAGTAGAAGGTCTTCCTACTTTTGCTGAAAGTGAAAGAAAATCGAACTGATGTGTCATTCGTACTGAAACACAATTGAAAGGCGTTAAAATAACTTCAAGCAAAAAGTTTATATTTTTTTATTTAAATGCTGAACGGTTTTTATTTATTTCATTTTTTAAACGTCAATAAAATTAATCAGCCAACGAATATAATTAATCAGCCGAATCATCCATCAAATTTTAAATTTACACTTTGAACAATGTAAATTAAAACATGATTCACTGTCATCGTTCAACGTTCACTATCATCGTTTTGAGTGAAATGTGTAACCCTAGGTCTACACGAGACAAATTGTCATGACAATTTCAATACACTTACACATTTTTTTTCTTACACATTCATATTTTCTCATTGTCAGCTCGATTATCTCAACAATAAAACACACAATCGAACTAACAACGGTTTGACGTGGGCTGACATTTCTTGACATTTTCTTCTGAAAGTGAAGAACAAGAACATAGAAAAATGAAAAAACCAAAGGAAACACCAAATAATACAACAAATGTCATTTATTGTTTTGCAATTGTTAAGCCCACCTACGTCACTCTAGACAGTTTGCTTGAAATTGACAAAAATTTTACATTTAATACGGACCAGTATTTCCCGGCAAACGTTGTTCTGCCACAGACCACCTTACTGCCATATACGAAAATGTCAAGAAATGCCAAATATATTCACCATTTTCATTATACCCTAGTAAAAATAGAAACTTTTTATTCTAAGATCAAACAGCGGCCGTACAAGGCCTAATTTTTAATATTTTTCTCGGCCGTACGGGGGTCGTACAAGGGTCGTTTTCAGGACTTTTTGACAAACAGCGGCCGTACAACGGGCGATCAGAAGCCGTACTGAGGCCGTTTTTAAATAATCTGGGCTGTACAGCGGCCGTACAAAGGCGGTTATCAAATAATCTCGTCTGTACAACGGCCGTACAGCGGACGTACAAAGGCTATTTTTAAATAATCTCGGTTGTACAACGGCCGTATATTGACTGACCAGTGCTTATTCTGCAATGAAAATCATATTTTCAATTATAACTTCATGCGGAAATAAATAAATGTAAAACTAATTAAAAAACTTTTTGATTTAATTTTTTTTATTTAATTAATCTTTTTTTATTACCATTAATTGTAATCAATTAAAAAAATTATACTGTTTTAATTGAAAATTTAAAGGGGCATTGTATTCAAACAAATAACTTTATATGCAAAAATGTTTTGCGCCACACATAAATGGCGATAATATTAACATCGCCGAGTGAGGCATGCTTCTGTTGTTGAACATTCGTTTCTTGAATAACAGCTTTTAAAAATTTGGTGGCATTCAATGGGCATACAGCGGCCGTTTCGCGTTAATATAACTTAATTTAGGCCTTGCATGGCCAATGTTTGACCCAACTTTCGGCCGCTAGGCTTTTTGGATTATTTTTAGGCCATCTTTGACCCTTGTACGGCCGTGCGGCCATATTTTTACTCGGGCAGCTGCCGGAAGTAACCATATGAACTAAATTACCAAATTTTAGTCTAATACGATCAAAACCGTGCGAAATATAAGATTTTTGTTGTTTTGTAAGCGCTAAAAGGGGTGCGGCAAAATTATTTCCCTAAAACCATCTCGTAATCGAAACAAATCTACTGCCAAAATTTCAGCTCAATTAAGCTTAAGCCTGGCCCACTTTGCTTCACTCCATGCTGACCCCCTCGAAAAGTGAGTTTAACTAAAGTGGGACAGGCCCATTTATAGTGCACTTGCCGAGAGTAACCATACAAACTTAAGTATCAAATGTTAGTCTTATTCGACCAAAACAGCATGAAATATAGCATTTTCACTGATTTTTGGGTGGAAAAGGGGACGTGAAAACCAATTTTTCGTGCAGTTTCTGACAGTAACCACCATTACAAAATTTAAGTCTTATACGACCAAAACCGTCTGAAATAAAGCAATGGGGCGTGGACCCCCATTTTTATTACAGTTGTCGACAGTAACCATACAAACTAAATTACTGAATTTTAGCCTTATACGACCCAAACCGACTGAAATATAGCATCTTTATTGATTTGGGGGCGGTAAAAAGGGGGTGTAGCAACCTTTTTTCCTCAACCATTTCGTACTTGAAACAAATCGACTGCCAAAATTTCAGGTCAATCGGTACAGTAGTTTTGGAGTCTATAGGCATAAGACACACATCGTTTTGCTTTTAATATATATAGATATTGATTTGTGAGCTTTAAAAGTGGACGTGAAAATATTTATGTATAGTGACCGCCTGTAGGAGCACCTACACAGCAAATTTCACTACAAAAATTTATAGAACTCTGGAATTGTCATGCTTTCGAAAAAGTGGGCGTATATATATTGCGACCACGCCCATTTTTTGTACAGTCAGGGGCGTCCATAAATTACGTGAGGTGATTTTTTGAATTTTTTACCCCCCTCCCTTCAGTGAGATTTTGCTCTACCCCTCCCGCACCCCTCTAATCTCACGTGAGATTGTTCAAAATGCGTGTTTTTAGTGTAAATATATTAATCTATGCTTCATTGCGTTGGACTTATTAAAAACACTTGTAATTTATTTTATTATTTTATTTTGGACTAGTTGAGACTAGAATTTAAGACTACTGAGATCGTAGATTAAAATTACAATGAAAAAATACGAACAGTGAAATACTTATTAAGTAAAAGTACATCTGCTCCTTCAACCTCGCTCTGATTTAGCCACTCTAAACCGTTATCGCTTGCACACAGAATCTCATTAGCTCGACGTGTGATAATCCGTGAAGGTCGCACTTTGTGCGCTGCTGCACGGTGTACTGCGCGCCGATGCTCTGCAGCTCTTGTGATGGATGAAAAGTTAATACCGCATGTATTGCAGCATCTTTTTTCTAGATCACCTCGTACACTGGGGCAATAGAGGTCATACGGCAAGTCCATGAAGGCATGTAAATGTTGAATCGGTAAGTAGTGGCGAATCAAAAAGGGAGCAAATAACTTTCCGTCATGCTCACCAGGATCTAGGATAGTCAGATGCCCATCAATCTGCGTGATAGGGTGTGGAAGTGGCCCCAGTATTAAGGCGCCTCACGCTAAATAGAAAAAAAAAAGTTGTTCGACACAAATGCTCAATACAATCCTTGGCTTATGTTATAATAATTCCCCAAATATTTCGACACTAGCGATAGCCATCCGTGAGCTGGAATGATTTGAAATAACCTCTTAAAATAAATTAATATATATCAAATTAAGCAATTCTAACTAGGAATCAATGCGAGCACTCAAAACCTTACCAACGATATCTTGAAAGGGAGGATTGCATTAGAAATAATTAAGTTGTTTTAATTTTAGTGAAAATAAATTTGAAAAAAATGCATGAAAAAATCATTATTTTTAATCCGAATGGGAAAATTTTAATTTTTTGATGCAGATAGGAATACCTTTTTTCCGGCTATAATTTCTGACAATTTATTTTTTACAACAATTACACAAGCCAATATGTTTACAGAATAACTCGATTTTTAGAGGTTATTTCAAATTATTCCAGCTCACGGATGGCTATCGCTAGAGTCGAAATATTTGGGGAATCATTTTAACATAAACCACAGATAACCAGATTGGAAACTTCGATTTTGCAGTCAAAAATCAGCTGATCTGAGATTGGTTTTGCAATTTGTGAAACTCACATATTGTGTACGTGAGTTCACCTTTTTTCACCTCATAGCTGTCAATGTTGTTTAATGTCGGATGCTAAAAATCGAAGTTTCCTAAATTGTAAATTTTTGTGTTTATCAGTTAAATCGTTTCATTATTAAAGAAACTTGTGTGGAAAATAACAGAAAATCTAATAATTAATCATTAATAAAGAAATGGCAAACAGAAAATTTATGTGTGTGCTGTTGTTGGCTTTGGCAACTTTCCCAGCGCAGATCCTTTGTGATGCTGGTAAAAAGGAGGAAGACTGCAGTGGATCTACACTTTCTGATGAATATCTATGAGCGCCTAGCAAATTATATCCTAGATGCATCGCACAATCAAACAAATGTTTTGGCGACCATCTATCAACGTAGCACTGAGATCTGTAAGAAGATCTATGTTAAACCTACTATTGGGCCGGATACCCATTTGGATCTGTTTCGTAAGTCAAAGCGTGTATTTGATAATCGTCAAATGTTAGCGCTGCGCCAGATTTTTGGGTTCCGCGATAATGTTGCACGTCTGGAAAATAAAAGTTACGGCTACGTGCCAATCATATGATGCAGATCTGAGAGTTTTCCAAGTGAAATGCAAGGTATTTAGTCATGATGCAGTCCGATACCTCCATTGGTGCGTCAGAATTTGCATTCGTTGCATCAGACTGTGCTGCATGCTCGAGAGCAGCATTGATATATTTCTTAGCCAATTCTTGCAACAGCCGAAGTCGTCAAGGGAAATTTTAAAAAGATAGAGCAAATTCAATTCATCAGTCCGTATGAACGCTACTTGGCTATGTTGCTGCCCATTGCGGACTAGGAAAAACGAGAAGAGGCTGCACGCATAGAGGCGACGAATAAGAAACGACAGTTGTGTCCAAATGCACCTACGCTGATGATCAAACAAGAGGTATTTTTATGAAACATTTTTGTTAGTTTAAATATAATTGTGTGCTATGTACTTAACAGCTGCCCGAATCTATGAACACAGACGAAACTGATGAGCTATATAGCTTGCCAATTAAGGAGATGCTTAGGCGAAAATATGAAGATATTTGTGGCAAAGAACGGTTTATCAACGGTTTATCAACAAATCAGCATTAAAAATTTTCAAAATGTTTTTGAGCTTTTATTAGAAAATTATTCATAATAATGGTGATTATCTAACCATCTTATTTTTGTATAATTTTACATAAAACACAAAAGAATCATGTCTAAGTTATTTTAACGAGGATTTTTGTGTATATCAGTGCATTGCTGGAGTTTGACACAAAACATTTTTGATAACTCCATAGCAACCATAGCACGCTTTCGTTTTGATTTTATTTTGTATGACATACAGTTATCGCAGCAAAAACTGCCGCTCCTACTTTATAAAAATTATACTATGGTATATTGCAACACTCCACATAAAAACCATTTTTTTTATTTTGTTAAATTTTCAAAGAAAGATCTTGGACGGTGTTCTAGATTTTCACTCTGCTATTTGTATTCAAAATAAAAACAAAGATTATTAATGGTATTCATTACATCATTTAAGCCCTGCAATTTGCTAAACTTAACAAATTTGTTAAGTTCTGTCAAAATTTTGTATGGGAAAAGATTCAGCAAGTTAACAAGCTCAGCTCCGTGCTTTTGCTTAGCCGATACCATTTCTTAAGTTGGAAATGTCAACCTTATTGAGTGAAGTGATAAATCGTTTTTGTAGCTTTGTAGCTTAGATTTGTAGCTTTAAATTCTAAAAACTTATTAATAAAAAAATAAAAACTTTGCTATGGGGTTGGTAGAGATGCAAAACATTTCAAAGATTCTGAGTGACAAATGTTTAAAAAAGGGTTAACGAACTGTAATATTAAAATTTAAATACATTTTATGTTACAGAGTACTGGTTACACGAGTTATTAAAACAACATATTTTTAGTTGTAGAAGTCTGTCTTTTGATTTTGACATATCAGTTTAGCACTTTATTGTAAAATGTCTTAGCAGGTTCATTCATATCCACAGCTGCTAACTTCAACAATTTAGCAGAACTTAACAAATTTTACTGAATACCATTATTATTATTAAATAATAACAGAGAGACATGCTTTTGAAATTTAAGTTTTAAAAACAGGGTTTTAACCGGTTTTAAGTGTAACATATACGATTTTTTTAAATAAAACTTTGCTAGCGATAGCCACTGATGCTGTGAATTACATATTTCAGATGTTTAGGTTGAATAGCTTTTGTTTTTCTACAACACATAGCCGAAAAAAGGTAGTTTTGAGATAAATAAGTGTTAAAACAGTAAGTATGGATATTTTTACCAAAAAAAGTCTCAATGTCATAATTTGTCTTAACGTTTTTGTCCAATTTAAGGAACTACCAACTTTTTTATATATTTGCATACAAAAACATATATTCATATTAAAAAATATCCTTACAGAAGCTTAAATAAAAGTATCCATCCATTTTTAAAAGAGAAAAGTATCCAAATTGATTTCCAGCCAAACGGCAACACTGAAGTCGAAGATTTTCAACATGGCTTATTCACCACTAAAAAACCAGGGAAGTTTTCCTGTGCACTTCTGATTTCTTTTTTGTCATACCTTTTATTACCCATTTTGTTCCAATAATGTAACTTTTTAAAGTATGCGGTTGTAACCTATTATAGGTGAGATTCTCTTCGATTACCAAAAACCAGGGAAGTTTTCCGGTTACAATTACGACCACAGTCAAACATTTTGCGATAGTATTGGGGCAATTTGACGTAAAATCGTACATCGTGCCATCCCTTTCTACAAGTCGCCCATCGAAGTTTCCTATCTGGTTATCTGTGACATAAACCATGGATTGTATTGAGCATTTGTGCCGAATAACTTTTTTCGTGAGGCACCGTACCCAGTAAGTCCAGAGTAGCATGTGCATACAGGAAACCTGCATGCTGTATGCAGGAAGAAGCATGGACAAGGCATGTATGATCATTAAAAAAACCAACAGTTATCCAAATTCGCTGAGTATGCGAGTTGTTTGTACACAGTAGCGTGCATACTAAAATATGCATGATGTTTAGTACTAAGGCATGAACCTTGCATGCATAGTAGTCTTGCTTAAAAAATATGAACTACCATTGTGCATTTAAACTTAAAGGAGTGCAGTTGTACATAATTTATTAACAAAATTTAAATTAATGTAACAGAATATAACAACTTTAAAAACTGAAATAAATAAGATGATTAATTAATGACAACAGCAATTTTTTCTTACAATATTAATGCAAATGTATGCATACAGTATTAAGGGTAATGTATGCCTGCAGTATTAATGACAATAAATGCATAGAGAACTACTAATTCCCCATGCATACAGCAATAGTAATTATGCGGGTACACAGTACACAGTGTGTTCTTGTTTGACATCGCCATGTAAAAGGGAAATTAGCTTGCATTTATGCTGGCATGCATACAACACATCAAACGTATGCCTACATCATCAATGCTGTATGCATGAATGTACTTACTGGGATGTGCTTCATGTGTGCCGACCACTGAACTAAACATTTACGGAGTTAAACGCAACAAGTAGAGACTTGTCTATGCGTCGCTGTCACAAGTTGCAGCGCTCGTTGAATCGCGTGTTCAGCTAGTCGGTGGGAAAACAATCGACGAGCTACTACGCTACTTTGTAGCTCTCGCTAGTCGCGAAAAATATTATAGTGTAAAATTTAGTCATATTTTAGTAGAGAAACACGTTTTACTCAATTGAACCAGTTATCTCATAATTCTACATTGTTTCTTGCGGATAAAAAATTACGTCATTTTTGCGTGAACCCCCTTTCCCCCACGTGAGATTTAGTGAGATTCTGCTGGACCCCCCTAAATGCTTCACGTAATTAATGGACGCCCCCTTACCGAAAGTAACCATCTGAACAAAATTACTAAATCTTAGTTTTTTACGATCAAAACCGCCTGATATATATCCTTTCTTTGGTTTGTGGTCGATAGCGCAAATTTGGCTTGTATGAGAGGTACCACGCCCCCTTGTCCAATCGTTACCAAATATATAGATAGCCCTGCTGAACAGCTATAACAAGTTTACATACACAACGAAACAAAATTTGGTGTTCACCAATACACTCTTACGCTGTCATTCCATGGGAAACAAGGAAAGTTATATGTGTTAGTATGTCTAGCTCTTTTGCGGCCAAAAAATAAACTTAAAAAGAAAAATAAACGTGCAACACAAAGCGGTGCAGTCAAATAAAACTTTTTTTTAAAAAAAATTAAGAATTGTGCTTACGAAATTTAATAATTTTTCTTTTCAGATTAACAAATTAAATAGATACTGATGAATACTTGGGACAAAATGTTTAAAAAAAGCAACGGCGAAAATGTGCTTTTGATGTACTCTTCATGTTCACTTATTCTTCGATAATTGTTTGTTGGTAAAAATTTTATATCCGTAATTACAAATCTTTCCGGAAGGTAAATATTTTAATAAACAAATAATGCAAAAACTATAAGCAATTGTGTTTATAATATGGCATATAACTGTATAATAAGGCCAGAGCTGTAACATGAATGCTGGGGGATGGTTGGCACAACGGCATAGGGAGAGGGGAGGATAGCGCACAACTGAATTTCTAATTGGTGAGAGCAGTTTAGCTATATATTTTTCTCATGGTAAAAACATGTGTGGCTGAAAGGGATGCCAGATCACACGGATGAGAATCAGAGATGCAAACCTTGTCACATTTTGATCACCGCTTGAACAATGGTCACAAGTTTTGTATAAAAAATTTTATATGGACGTAACGGAAATCGTGTGACCGCTCGTGTTATATACGCCGTATGTAACAGGCATGCTATGGGTGGGCTTATTTCGGGTTTTCGTCGATTTCGTACAGGAAGCAACACTGATAGCTTGTTTACAATTAAAAGCAAAAAAAAAAAAACAACATAAAAAGCACACACAAACTGCAATAGCAGCGTGAACCTTCGAATTCGGTGAAACTTTTTAATAAACTTTCACGTGCATGTGTATCACCTTTTGCTACTAGCATGAAAGTTCGAAATTTTTCGAATCATTCGAACAGTAAACGTATTCTTTCGCACTTTCACTGTCACAGGCCTGTGTAACCGGCCTGTAACAGTTACTGTTCTAGCTGGGAGATAGATATATCTCCCATCGTATTTGTCATCGGACACAAAGTCTATATTGGTTTCGGAATATCCTACATGTAGGATGGATATGTAGGACGGCACAATAAATTAGTAAAGTCTGTTCGAGCTTTCGGACTATCCTACATGTCGGATGGATTTAATTATTTTCCAGCGTTCAAGAAGATAGCAATGGCAAAAAAATTTCTTGCTGCTTTGTAATTGATGAAGTTTTTTTCTCTAAAGTTCAATAAACTACTCAAAAAAAAACAGTATACGAAACATTATATACAACTTTGCACTTTTTATAAGCTTTTATTTAACTTGCTTCGTTTGTAATTATGTATGTTTGTTTGTGTGTATGTATGTCCGTCAAAACTTGCAAGCCATTTTTCGACAACTTGTTGCTATCCGATTAAGCTGAAATTTAGCGTAAATATGTGAGTCCGGTGACAATGCAATATTATGATACAATTTTTTGCCACACCCCTTTTACCGCCCACAAATCAATAAAAATGCTAAATCTCCAAATTCAGCTAAAATTTTGGTAGTTAATTTCCTTCAAGTAGAGAATGGTTCAGGAAACAATGGTGCCACACCCCCTTTTACCGCACACAAATAAAAAATATCCTATATCTTCAAAACTACGGGGCTAATTATAAGCTGATTATAACTTGCTTCGTTCGTATGTATGTATGTTTGTATGTATGTATCTAAGGACTTATATAAATTTAGAATTTTTCAAATACATTTATATTTAAAAGCTTAAGGCACTGATATTGTGTAGTAGTATTGTAGTATTGTGTAATGAGTAACCAAGAGAGGGGTTCTTCTGCACCTAGAATATACCTAATATATACATATATGAAAAATTGCATTTAAATTTATTCATTTCTTTTTAGTTCACGTCTTTTTTAAACAAAAGCTTATTTTTTATAAAATTTTTACTTCTTATTTATTTTTGATATTTCACTCCACGTTTTTTTTATAATGAGAACACATGAAATTGGACGAGCGTGCGTTCGCACATCCTACATGTAGGATGGGCCAGCTTAAAAAAATTAAAACTTTTTGATTTGCATCCTGCATGTTAGCCTTCGCACATCCTTCATGTCCGTCCGACCTGTCAAATCCGTCCTACATGTAGTATAGTCCGAAACCAGTGATGTGCGGAGTAGACAACTTGATGTCAACAAAACTATTGTCGACGGTGTCGACAATGTCGTGTAGACAATTGCTTTTAACGACGTGTAGATAATTAAGGTAATATGCTGCATGATTATTGTGATATTTAATTAAATTGAGACCGGAGTTTGGAGTATTCCTTATTTTTACGCCTTCTGGGCATGGTTATTGTTTGTTTTATTGTAAAATTTGTTAGTTTGTGTTAATAAAACGACTTTTCAAAAGATTTTAAGATTCAGCATAATCTAAATAGAACTTGCATTTTCGCAGTGTTGCATTTTGTTGACATTGTTTACACAATTCTCGACATTATCTACATTGTCGACACATTCTGCATTATCGACACCAAAATTTCGACAAAGACGACGCGTCGAGGAACATCACTGTCCGAAACCCCCTTAAGCATAGAAATAAAAGATAAGGAAGTTGTGTTATACTCACACACACTATACGTGTGTAGAAGGAATTTTCGACGCTGAGGAAGAGAGATAGAGCGTCGTTATTTGACATAAGTTCTTCCCGAGCAAAAAAAAATCCATTTTTGAGGAAGAACATCTGTCAAAACACAAGTTCTGCTTCATGAGCGCATTCATTATTTAGGGTGACAAGGGCCTTAATTTTTTTTCATATTGGAATAAGCTTTAATAGTTTTTTATTTGCTTACAATTTCTTTGAAATTTGGCATGAAATTAAAGTGGATTAGCAACCTAAGGTTACAAGCTATAACTAGGTATTTTTATATAAAAAAAAAACTAATTAAAAGCCGACAGTTCGGAAAAAACTACACAAAACTATTTATTTTAAAAGAGTTTAATTTGGTATGTATTTTAGTTGTTTAGTTTTTGTGTTATTTTAATATTAATTAAATAGTTTATAAAAAATAGTTTTTTTACATGAATTTTTAAAAAATCATTTAAAGTAACTTTTGTCGTTTCAGTTTTATTCTGAGTTCATGTCTTTTACTTTATTTTAGCAATGCTTTTATCTGTAAAAAATTGGTAACGCAACATATTATATAACGGTGCTATATAAAAATTGCATAGTAAGCATGCATCTAAAAAATAAAAAATAGTTTACGCCTTTATTTACTACATAATTGAATGCGGCCCTGTTTGAATGTTTTTGTGTTTGTGTCAACTTCACTGTGTTTGTAAAATACTTCATTTCACTTCAACTACACCGCTTCCTTATATTTTACTTCTATGCCCTTAAGCCACATGCAGTACTGCCTGAAACCATTTTTTAGAGCTTTACAACACTTTTGAAGTTTTGAGGCGAGTCCGCTTAAATTCGCTGTGCTGCACAATTTTTTCTACTGTTGGAATCAATTATTGTTGGGTTGATATTTTTAATGTTGGTGGATCACAGCAATTTTTATTTGTAGTGACTTAATTTTTGTTTTGCCTAATTCAAAATTACATTTGTTTATTTGTTTTCTTTATAATCAACAGAAATGTCTGCTTCCACCAAAGGTTAGTTTCAAGGTAGATGGGTAGATTTGTCAGCAAACTTTGGACTTTGTGTAGTAAAGTGGCATAACATAAACGAACGAAACCATGATCTTTTTAATCAGACAGCTAAATGGACTTTGTTCTCTGGCCTTGGGCTGGATGAAAAATTTTTTTACAAAATAACATTTCTTAATCCCTTAGTTCCACTTCATTACTTATTTTATAAACAAGTTTATTGGTGTATTTAAAAAAAAATGTCTCAGCTTATCCGAAACCTAATTCTAACATTTTTTATTTAAAGGTATATTCATTGTTGCTGCTAAGCGTACCGCTTTCGGCACATTCGGCGGCGCTTTAAAAAATATCAATCAGACCCAGTTGCAAACTGCAGCTGCTAAGGCTGCCCTTGATGCAGCTGGTCTGCGTGGTGAACAGGTGGACACAGTTATAATTGGCAATGTGATTTCGGTAAGATGGCTGATTGTATTTATCGGAAAGCAATTAAATTTTTAACTATTGATTTAAAGGCTTCCTCCACCGAGGGCATTTATTTGCCTCGCCATGTTGGTCTAGACTGTGGCGTTCCAATTGAGAAACCTGCCTTGTGCGTTAACCGTTTGTGTGGATCTGGCTTCCAGTCAATAGTAAATGGTGCTCAAGACATTATCATCGGCTCAGCTAAGATTGCTCTTACCGGAGGCGTTGAGAATATGTCGCAATCACCATTTATTGCACGCAACATGCGTTTCGGCACCACGCTGGGAGCAAGTTATACTTTAGAGGACAGCCTTTGGGCAGGTCTTACCGATGGACGTTGCAAGCTGCCAATGGCGCTTACCGCCGAGAATTTGGCAGATCAATATAAAATCTCACGTGAACGAGTGGATGAATTTGCGTTACGCTCACAACAGCACTGGAAAAAGGGTCAACAGGAAGGCGCCTTCAACGCCGAAATAACGCCTATTAAGCTAAAGGTTAAGGGCAAAGAAGTTGACTTCACTGTCGATGAACATGCCAGACCAAATACAACAGCCGAGGGTTTGGCTAAATTGCCTTCGCTGTTCAAGAAGAACGGCGTGGTGACCGCTGGCACTGCTTCGGTAAGCTAAGTAGTAATGGATGCGTTGGAACAAATTATCAACTTGTATGATTTTTTATTTCTAGGGTATTTGTGATGGAGCTGCTTCTGTTATACTCGCCTCCGAGGAGGCTATTAAGGAATATAATCTTACACCCCTAGCGCGCTTGGTTGCCTACTCGTGTGTGGGCGTGAAACCAGAGATTATGGGCATTGGTCCGGTGCCCGCCATTCAAAATGTTCTGAAGGTGTCTGGCAAGCAGCTAAAAGATATTGACCTTATTGAGGTGAGATAATCTGGTCACTTTATTTCATCAGTAATTCACATATTTCAATAGATCAACGAAGCTTTTGGTGCACAAACTTTGGCCTGCGCCGATGCACTTGGCTTGGACATGACTAAATTAAATGTCAACGGGGGTGCCATTGCTTTGGGTCATCCACTTGGTGCCAGTGGATCACGTATAACGGGTCATTTGGTGCACGAGATGCAGTAAGTTGTTTGTGCTAGCTTTATCAATATTTCTATTACATTTTGCTTAATTTTACGCAGACGCAAGCATCTGAAGTATTCCATTGGCTCTGCTTGTATTGGAGGCGGCCAGGGCATCGCTTTATTGCTGGAAGCTTGTTAAGTGCTTTTATCTTGTGCATGTGGTTTAATCTACTTTCTGCTGTTTTACAATTTTATTTTGTGCATTTATCAAGTCTAAAACGATAATTACTAAGCTTAAATTTATAATAAAATTTATTTTGTATGAAAAA
This sequence comes from Dichetophora obliterata, assembly GCA_963920525.1. Lineage (NCBI taxonomy): Eukaryota > Metazoa > Arthropoda > Insecta > Diptera > Sciomyzidae > Dichetophora > Dichetophora obliterata. The sequence continues at coordinate 74,005,256 of OY986436.1, forward strand.
TTTAAAAATTCAAATATAAAGTTTTAAAAAAGCAAATGAAATTTCCAAATTAACCCCTACCGAATTGTGGTGTAAGAAGCATTCAATGCATAATTAGTTTTTAGGTTTTTTATTTACTTTCGCTCAATTTCTTGGATATCTTCATTCTTTACCGAAAACGCAAAAAATGAAATATGTATTCATAATTGTCTTACAAAGTAATTAAATATAAAAAGTTTTACATCAATTTAGCAATTAATCGATGTGATCCATGATTCCACAATAATTTCATTAATTTTGTTCAAATGTGCTCAAAGTTTTTAATTGCTTTGAGTGCTAGTGGAGAAGAGCGCCAAAGCACCGCTGGCCAAACCAACAGAGAAGATATAATTGATGGCAGGTGTCGAGTTCTTCAACAAGAAGAAGCTAATAAAGATGATGATGCACAAGTAAAGAGCATTATTGTAGAAGATAGAGTAGGTGGTTGCTTCGTAGTCAGCCACTTCATTACGCTTCCAAAGTATGCGTTCGTCCTTGTCCTTGCGCGTAATCTTTTTGTCATCGCCCAACTGACGGTTGACCTCGCGCGTAACAGCATCCTCACGTTTAACGGCAATCTTGTGCTTCAACTGGAATTTGATGTTCTTGTAGGCCATGGCCATTAGATATGTGCTGACACCGGTCATCAAGATGAAGAAAATTGCACTGGGCAGCAGATCCATGTTGTGTATGCGCCAGAAGAGCCCTGATTAGGAAAACATATAAAGCGTATTTGTTTCATTGCTCAAATCCTATCAACGTGTCAAACTTACAAATCGGTAAGGCAGATACGATGAATGCGTTGCCGTAGAAAAGTGCTGATGACTTTGTGCTCACATTGCGGCTAAAATCCTGCAGCAGCAGCTCCTCTTCTTTAGTGAATCCGGATGATTGCACTTTTGATTGTTGTTTTCCTGAACCCATTTTTTAATTTGTGGATGATAGTTTGAATTAGGAGTGAAAGTAAATTAATACTCCTGGTAAAACTCTGGCCGGGCGAACGAAGACACGAATGCAGAAAAAACGACGTCGTGACGTGTACGGCTGTCAACGAAGTGTTGACGTTACATGTAGAGTCATCTGTGTGTGGTTTTAAAAGAGTTATTCTAATGACAGGGTGCTTAGGATACCTCATTATGAAAAAACGCTTCATTTCCAATTGCTTATGGAGTTGGATAGTTCGAATGTCTAACGGCGAATTTACACGATTCACAATCATCGTTCACTTTGGATGAATCATCTGATTTGTAAAATGTAAATTGAGTTTCATCTTTAAAATGAAGATGATTGTCATCCACATTGAACAGTGAAAGAAGTAGAAGGTCTTCCTACTTTTGATGAAAGTGAAAGCAAACCGAACTGACGTCCCATTCGTACTGAAACACTATTGAAAGGTGTTAACATAATTTCAAGCAGAAAGTTTACATTTTTTTTATTTAATTGCTGAATAGCTTTTATTTATTTAATTTTTTTAAATGTCAATAAAATTAATCAGCCAACAAATACATTTTGACATTCAACACCGAATCATCCATCAAATTTCAAATTTACAATTTGAATAATATAAATTAAAAATAGATTCACTGTCATCGTTCAACGTTCACTATCATCGTTTTGAGTGAAATGTGTAAATTAGCCTTAAGATTTCGCTGAAGGATTTAAAAAAAACATGTTTTCTTCTTAGCCATATCCATGCTACTAAACTTTTCAGATTTAAAATAGTGCAGTACTGCTAATTTTTATAGTCAAAGCGTCATCTAGCCGCCATTTGTTCTGAAGAAAAAAAAATTCTGACCTCGAAAATGGAATTGTGTTCTTTCCTCGAAAATGTTGACATCAGAAGTAGAAAAAATACAGAATTTTTGCACTCTCAAGATCGACGGTTTTCAAATTCTGCCCTTAATGCTACCAACTAAACGAACAAAAAAGTGCCATGTTAGGAAAACATTAAATATTTTCATATACATTTGACTAAAGTTTAAGCTTTTTCACGGATGACATAATAAATATTATAAAAATTGTGATGTGGCAAATATAAATACAACAGTTGAGTCTACAATTAATGTTATTTTAAAAGATCTTATGTTTTCCATTACCGAGAACAATGTAATTAAAGAAGGAATATATTAAGCCTATTCACACTTTAAATACGCTGGTCTGCTATTTGAATGATTTGCTAAATATACTCCAATTTACGCAAATACGCAAACGAGCGTAAATTAAAGTAGCCCTTGGACGTGTTTTTAGGGGGCCTCAAACGATACTACATGTCGGATGTACATATAGTTCGATAAAGTAACGGGACTTTTTTCGTTGCCCCTACACACATCACACTTGTCGGATGGACTTAATAATTTTTTAGCTGCCGAAGAGTTAACATCGAGTGAAAATATTGTTTTTAACAATTATTTTCATATTTTTCACTTTATATATTCCAAGCCATCACGATTTGAGGTAAAGATAAAAAAATTCGCGTCAAAATATAATATTTGTTACGTTCGGCAGTTTTGCTGGGAGATGTGCTCCTCTGAAAAATTTTTAAAGCTACTTAATGCAACTTTTATTCTGTTTTATTTCGGCATTTGTGTTATATCGCAGTCCAGGTGAATCGCTTTTGCTATGCTATTTTCTTGAATAAAAAATACGTAAATGACTATAATTGCCATATTATATCTATATATATATATAAATACTTACAATCCTTTACTTATTGACTTTGTTGATTATAATTGTTATTGACATATGACAAAAAATTAGCTTCGAATTTCAGAAGTATCGACGAAAAAAACATACAAAAAAGCAGAATAAAAGTTGCATTAAGTAGCTTTTTTCTAGTGTTATTTGTATGGAAAAGCTGCTTTTATGTTGCGTTTAGTTGCGTTTTACAAAAAAGCTGCTTTTTCCAAAAGCATGAACGGGCTATTAGCTTTTAATTTGATATTTGTGTGATCTTGACTAATCGCTTTTCTTTTGCCATTTTCTCGAATGAAAAAGAGGTAAATGACTATAATTGTTTTATTATAGCTAAATACGAATACGGTGGAATGATGAACTGTATGAGCTGTACGCTGACATCGACATAGTCAAGCGCATTAAAATCGAGCGGCTTCGCTAGCTTGGTCATGTTCAGCGCATGAAAGACGATGCTCCAGTGAAGTAAACATTCGATTCGGCACCCAGCGGCGGTCAACGCAGAAGAGGACGACCGCATCTTCGTTGGAAAGACCAAGTAGAGGACAACCTGACGAAGCTTGGAATTTCCAACTGGCGCCAGCAAGCGAAATACAGAAATGGCTGGCGCAAATTCTTAGATGAGGCCAAGACCGACATATGGTTGTAGCGCCAACTAAGTAAGTAAGTAAATATGAAGATATTCTTACAATCCTATACTTATTTGTTTATTATATTTGTTATTGACATATGACAAAGAATCAACCTCGAATTTCGGTAGTATGGACAAAACACAGGGTGATAAATACAAAAAAGCAGAATAAAAGTTGCAATAAGTTGCATTAAACTGCTTTTTTCTAGTGTTATTTGTATAGAAAAAAAGGTGCACTTAGTTGCGTTTTACAAAAAGTGGATTTTTTCCCCCAGCATGAATGGGCTATAAAGCCGCATTATAGCCCGAATAAACGCAGTTCGAAAAAGCATGTTCGAAAACACAAAAAGCAGCTTTTTTATATGAGCTTGAACATCGCATCGAGCCATATCCGCAAAAAAAGTGTAATACCATGTTCATGCTCATAAAAAAGCTCCTTTTTGTATATTCGAACATGCTTTTTCGAACTGCGTTCATGCTGGCTTTTATTAGCATTAGCTTTTATTTTGACATTTATATTATATCGCAGTCAAGGTGAATCGCTTTTCCTTTGCTATTTTCTGGAATAAAAAAGATGTAAATGACTATTATAGCTATGTTATAACTAAATATACAGAAACTCTTACAATCCTTTACTTATTGACTTTGTTGATTATATTTGTTATTGACATATGACGAAAAATTAATTAATAATTTCAGAATTATCGACGAAAAACAGGGTGACATATACAGAAAAGCAAAATAAAAGTTACATTAATGTGTACATCTAGTGTTATTTGTATGGGAAAAAAGTTGCTTTTTCCCCAGCATGAACAGGCTATAACCAACAAAAAAAAATTTACAGGAAAAGCAATTTTCTAGTTTTTTCTACATAAAGCCCAGTTTCCATGTGATCTTCTAAGATCTCGACTGAGATGGATATATGTTATTCTTGCTATAAAATAATGACATTTGGTTTGCTGTTTTACGTTGAGTAGCTTTTATTTGTTTGCTTAAGAAATAATATTATTGCTTTTGTTTTAAACTCTTAAATTTCAAAATGTCAGAAAAGTTCAACGGGGACAGTCAAGAAGTTGTTCACCGCGTCAAGATTTAAAAGTACACCAACCAGCGCCGGCTCCATAAAACAAGCTTTTTGAGGTCACCACGGCATAACACTCTGACTACACGGAATATATAAAATCGTCAATTTAGTAATTAATAAATATTGTTTAATAAACAGTTTTTTGTAACTTAAATAATTGCATATTGAAAAAAGCAAACATTCACAAATTTCTATTTCATGCAATTGCATAGATTTTTTTTATTTTTTTACTTCTATTTTGACATGTTAATGCATCTTTAGAATGATATAAAAATAGTTTTCAGTGATGAAAATAGTCCAACAAAAAACAACTTAAATAGCTGCCGTATTTATAGCAAGTGATAGACTTTTATAGCAAAAGTTAAAAAGTTGATCTTTCATGATCTTCTACGATCTCCCAGCATCGCATGAGATCGTAGAGGATATCACATGCTATAAAATTCAAAATGTATGTCTGTTTCACACTCTCCTTTATCAATCCCAAAAAAAGGCACTTGCATTCTATTTCTTTATCACAGAAGATGTGATTGTACAAGATATTAGAAGATCATATGGAAACCGGGCATAAGCAAAACATATAAGGTCGACTTTTGCGATCGGTATAACTCTAAGAACGGTTTAACATAGAGATTTGAAATTTTGAGAGTTGATGGGCTTATTAAAGTACTATCGTTAACCATTTAACAGTGTATATTGGATTTCATGTTGGTTACACTTTTTTGCGGTTATGGTTCGGTATAAAGGCTTGATTACCCAAGCGTAAGGTTACGTAGCGCCAAGAATGATAGAATAATAGATTGCGCAGATCGTAAAAATAACAGTCTACGATCTGCGCATTTCGTCATGACAACCTTACGATATGAGATTGTTGTCAATTAATTTAAACAAAATTGAAACTAGTCAGTAAGCAGTGCAATAAAACTGTTAATATAATAGACTAAAGAAATTTTTCAGCCGTTTTATATTAAAATATGAATAAAGAATTATGAAAGAGCGCTGCGCATATAATTTTCGTGCTAGTTTTTTATTATTATTTTTTTGGTTTTAAAGCAAGTTGTAATGAAACCAACTTGCACTGGCAAAAGATTCAAGAAACAAACTTCGTCTAGCCTGACGTCATGATCGTAAAAAATATTTTTATCGTAGCTAGAAAAGTCAAAATGAAAAGTAAACATGACGGACCTGCGCAATACGTAATCCTTTTATCTATCATTCTTGCGTAGCGCGACATTGCCAACTGTCAAGCTAAAGTATGTTTAACAATAAATGTGTACAAGTCGTTACCGAAATCGTAACGTGGCGAGTCGTAGCGTAGAAGTCAGTAGAAAATAAATTTCAACGCCACGTTACGATTTTTGACAGTACGACAGCTGTAGGACAAGCGAAAAATGTTATTTAACTTCACAAAATTGTAAATTTTAATACTACACTCAAAAAAATACTGTAGTAAAATTTACTATACAATGTGTATTTACTTCGTATATATGTAGTTTTATTTATTTTTAAATACATATGTAGTTATTCAATATATTTTTACTGAATTTACATTTAAATTATTAATACTACACGAAGAAGTTGCATGTATTTAGTAGTTGTTTACATACATTTATTTAAATAAAAAATATCTACATTAAAATAATTTGCATAATATGTAATTGATAGCAATTGTATTTATTTCAACTAAAATAATTATAAAAGGTTTGTGATGAAGAACTGTGGTAAGTATACTTCTTAAAATGCATTTTTTTAATACTAAAATTCTTTGCTCTTCTTATAATAAAAGCAATCTTTGTACTGTGGCAGAAAACGTTTTGCAGTTTTTTTAATTAATAAATGAAAAAAATTTAATTTTAATGCAAATATATTTATTTTCTGTAGTTAAAAATATGTAGTAAAAGTAAATAATTGAAATTAGTAAAAATAATTACATTTTTATTTGGACGGTGAGTTACTAATTTACATATGTTTTAAATACATTTTTATTTATTTTTACTACAGGATTTTTTTGGGTGTATGTAAGAAAGGATGCAGTATTTTATTGAAGAGGAGAAGTTAATAAGTCTACTAGAAAAAAAGAGTGCCATTATAACAAATTTTCTGTGGGCTACAAATCAGCGCCTGCACTACGTTGGACTACAATTTCGGTGATCGTTTATCCTCGAGGCAACGTCGCACTACGCTACATTCCGCTGCGCCACCTCACGTTACGCTTGGGTATTCAAGCCTTAAGCCCGGTTTCCATGTGGTCTTCTAAGATCTCAGACAATCACTTCTTCTGCTATAATGAGCGAGATGGATATAAGTTATTTTTGCTATAAAAAAATTACATTTGGTTTGTTGTCGTATGTTGTGTAGCTTTTATTTGTTCGCTTAAGAAATTATTTTATTGCATTTGTTTTAAACTGTAAAATTTAAAAATGTCAGAAAAGTTCAACGGGGTCAGTCAAGACGATATCAAGAAGTTGTCCACCGCGTCAAGATTTAAAATTCCCATATTACACGATGCTCGTTTGCTCGGCGTGCACATAGCCATGCAATATGGTTGTTGTTGTATTCCCAAAATTTTACAGTTTCGAATTGGACGCAACAACAAAATTATCTGCTCGCCGAGCAAACGAGCACCGTGTAATATGGACAAAAGTACACCAACCAGTGCTGGCTCTATAAAACAAGCTTTCAGAGGCCATCACGGCATAACACTCTAACAAAACGGAATGTATAAAATCGTCAATTTAATAATTAATAAATATTATTTAATAATACATTTAATAAACAGCTTTTTGTAACTTAAATAATTGCATATTGAATACAGCAAACATTCACAAATTTCTAAACAATGCAATTGTTTAGATTTTTTTTCTATTTTATTTTGCTTCTATTTTGACATATTAACGCATCCTAAGAATAATATAAAAAATAGTTGTCAGTGATGACAATTGTCCAACAACAAACAACTTAAATGGCTGCCGTATTTATAGCAAATGATAGACTTTTATAGCAAAAGTTTAAAAAGTTGATCTTTCATGATCTTCTATGATCTCCCAGCATCTCATGAGATTGTAGAGGATATCACATGCTATAAAATGCAAAATGTATGTATCTCTCGCACGCTCCTTTATCAATCCCATAAAGAGGCACTCGCATTCTATTTCTTTCCCACTGAAGATGTGATTGTGGGAGATATTAGAAGATCTTAGAAGATAACATGGAAACTGGGCTTTATAATACATTTACACCGAAACTAAAACACGTTTTATCGCTATTGTGTTTTATCTCAAAACAAGACTGTTGACACCACCTTTTTCATGTTTAAGTTTGACGTTAGTTTTCTTACTGTTTCATTTTTGCCATAGAATAAAGATATAAGGAAGCGGTGTTTAGCTCACACACAGTGTCTGTGTGAGGAAGTACATCTCTGATTTTGAGCTAGTATTTTTTGACACATCGTAAATCGAACACGTAAACACCGCCAACCATTTGCCAACTACTGAAAATTAAATGAAGGCATTTGTATTAAAAAGTTATTGTGATCGCTCTAAAGTATTCATTTAAAGTCTTCAGATATAAAAGAAAACATTTAAAATGCGCTGTATGGTGAAAAATTGTGAAAGTCAGCAGTATCTTCACAATAAGCTGATTTCATTTCACAGGTAAGTGTATTCATATTAAATCAAATTTTCGAAAGAAATATTATTATTTATATAAAAGTGATTGGTGATAAGTGAATTTCAATAAGAAATTAATATATTTCTTATCATAAATACAAGAAAATTGTGTATATTTAGCCAATATATTTCGCGCCATTTCCCGATTGAGCTTATGTCAAACCTTAAATATCATGTCAAGGCCGCATTTAATTTCTTAAGGTGACATGTATTTTCAAAGCGCTCTTTTTATTATTTTACAAATATCGATATAAGTGCAGTTTACGGCCCACGCGTAAATATTATTTTCTAATTTTTGTTAAACGTATTTGGGCATCCTGAGTCTAAATGTATAAATGAAAGTATAAATGAAATGGCGGTCTCTAAGTGCTTAGGAGATAAATTCACTGCAAAATACGAGGTGTGTCGATAAAAGCCCAAAATTAAAAATGAGATCGCACAAAATAAAAAAAAAAATTATAATATAAATGAAACTCTATTTCCTCATATACCTCAAGGATGGTGTGAAAATATAAAAATAAAGATGCATTTAAGAATAACAGTTCCCACCGTTCTTTACAATAAGCCCGAATGCGGCCCTGTTTGAATGTGTCTGTGTTTGTGTGAACTGACACAAAAAAAAATACTTCGTTTCTGTTCAACTATAACGCTTCCTTATATCGTACTTCTATGATTTTTGCTTTTATTTTGCTCATTTTCGTAAAAAAATTAAGCTTTGACAGCTTGAGGTGCTGCCACCTTTAACTTTTACCATGATATGTTTCGACTTTAACAGTGTTTTAATGGTGTTTTATAATAAAACACGCTGTGAGGTGCTTTAAATTTTGTATGGTAAAACAATCAAAATAAGTGGTGCTTTGGCTCTTAAACGCGATAAATGCTTAAAACCAGTGATGTGCGGCGTAGAGAACATGATGTCGACAATACTATTGTCGACGTTGTCGAGAATGTCGTGTAGACAATTGCTTTTAACGACGTGTAGATAATTAATGTAAAAGGCTGCATGTTTATTGTAATATTTAATTAAATTGAGTCCAAGTTCGAAGTATTCCTTATTTTTACGTCTTCTGGGCATGCTTTTGTTTGTTTAATTGTAAAATTTGTTAATTAAACGACTTTTCAAAAGGTTTTAAGAATCAGCAAATCTAAATGGAACTTGCAATTTCGCAGTGTTGCATTTTGTTGACACAATTCTCGACATTGTCTACATTGTCGACACATTCTGCATTGTCGACACCAAAATGTCGACAATTAAAGACGACGCGTCGAGGAACATCACTGCTTAAAACACGTTTTGAAGGTTTGGTGTAAATGTTTTATTAAACCGTAAAGTAGACTTTGCCGCAGTTTATATTAAACATCTTCTGCAGAGCCACCCTGTGAAGTGACGTTAATCTCTGTAAGCATTCGATTTTGACACTTACAGTGGCCGCATTCAGCGCAAATAACTGTTGTGAACCGTAATAGTAGTGCTACCTCATGGGCCGAATAAACGACACAAATTATTTGCGCAAATCGGAGTTTGTGCTGTTCAGTTGTGCCGTCTGTGGCCGGTTTGTGCAACTGGTTGCGTAAAAATCAAAAATATTTTTATATTTACACAAACGTTCCCCTCTTTGATTTGCGCAAATAATTTGTGTCGTTTATTCGGCCCATTAGTGAGCAATGTTTTTCTCTGAATGTGTTGATACTCTAGATGTCAGTAATTAGATTTAATTCAATTGTATTTAATTTTTATGCAAACTTAATTCAATTGCAAAGGTTTCTCAGCGTAATTTAACAGCGTCAGTAGCAGAACAGTTAACTCAGTTAACTCGACAGTTAACTCGACAGTTGTGTTCTAATATTTCAGCAATAGAGCATAAAAATAGAGTTAATAAAAACTAGCATATCCTGACTTTATCTGATTCTTCTTTCATCTTTCTACATACCCTTTCGTCAGTTTAACTTCGCGCAGAGCTTTTTTTCCATCGAAGTTTATAAACAAAGCTACTCCTTTGTCGAGTGGTAATGTTTTTGATTGAAGGGACTGTATTGTTAAAGGATTAACAATACATTTTAATTTTACACTAATGACTAGCGTAATATTACACTAAAATGATATAAAAAACCGAAAAATGCTCTGAAAATTAAAAATGTCCAAAAATGACAATGAAAAAACTTAGAAAAATCTCTAAAAATTGCCAAAAATGCCCTACATCTAGTAAAAATTACCTGAAAATTAAAACCGATAAGAGATGATGAAAAATGACTAAAATATTACCTGCAAATTTTTTATGTTGGGAATTTAGGAACCATTAATGAACGTTAAAAATAAGCAGGAAATGCCTTAGAAGCAGCAGAAAATATATGACATGTCATCGAAATCCTAGCCCTGCTGATCAATTTTAGTAAGCGCTCCCAAAATTTACCATTCAGAGCATTTTTACACAACAGTTGCCAACTGAATGCGACCACTGACTGCTAACAGGTTTTTACAGTCGTGTTATTAAAATGTTAAGTTTGAACTAAGTTTCATTTTTAATCAGGGAATGAGCCGGATTTTATATTTTTAATTTAGTAAATTGAGTTTTGATAATTTTATTAAGTTAATTTGAAAAACTGCTATAACTTGTTGGAAATACACCTTTTGTTGGAAAAATCGAATCATATACTTTTTAACAGTTTACAAAAACATAGTTGGAAAAATTAGGCCAAGAGACCAAAGGTCGATTTTCATACAATTTTTATTTTTATTATGACGATGAGATCCCAACTACTGTGCTATGCAAAAAATGCACGTTATCTGCAGCCGGCTTTACGAACAATGGCTTCGGCCTCACCTGCTTCCACATCTAGCTCAAAATTAACCACTGTGGAAGTTAATGAGAAGACTGGAGTGGCCACACTTACCATGAATCGTCCACCAGTAAATGGCTTGAACCTTGAGCTGTTGCGTGACATACACGAATCCATCGATGAGATCGAGAGCAACAAAAGTCGTGGACTTGTATTGACATCGGTAGGTGACTGTTCGTTCTGGGAGAAAACACTAAAATTCACCAAAAAGTTGTGCTACAAAACTTACTTAAACTTCCTTTCCTTCACTAGTCTTCCAATACAATCTTTTCCGCTGGCTTGGATATCATGGAAATGTATAAACCAGATCAGGAGCGTTTGAAGAACTTCTGGACTGCTTTGCAGGACACTTGGTTTTCGCTTTACGGCTCAAGCTTGCCTACAGCAGCAGCTATTAATGTAATTTCGAACACTTATCCTGATTTTAATTTATTTTCCTATGATATATATAGGGTCATTCGCCTGCTGGCGGCTGCTTGTTGGCAACATCCTGCGAATACCGCGTAATGCTACCAAACTTCACAATTGGCCTTAATGAAACCAAGCTCGGAATAGTTGCACCCCAATGGTTTATGGCTGCCTTTTTAAATGTTCTACCAGCTCGAACCGCTGAAATGGCGCTGACTCAAGGCAAGATGTTTACAACGGAAGAGGCACTACGTGTGGGCTTAATTGATGAGGTGGCTAATAGCAAGGAGGAGGCTATAGCCAAATGTGAGCAATTCATTGCCACATTTGCCAAGGTAAATCCCTTCGCTCGCGCTATGACAAAGCAACAGTTTCGTGCCAAAAGCTTGCAACAATTTGAGGAACAGCGTGAGCAGGATTTGCAATCTTTCTTGTTTTTTGTCAATCAACCAAGCGTACAGAAGGGATTGGGACACTATCTCGATAGCTTAAAGCAAAAATCTAAAAAATAAGAGCTCATCATAGCTATTTTAAGTATACAGTTCTTCATCCAGTGATTATTTTAGTGTTTGATCATTTTTGCAGTCCATTTGTTTTTATATCAAGTAATAAAAAATTTAATAACACAGCGTGAGAAGGACTTGCAATTTTTCACGGTTTTCACAAAGCCACTATTGCGAATTCGCACCGAATAATTTTTCACCCGGAACACACCCGGAAAAGGGTGTTTTCATTTTTAAGATAGCAGAAAAAACATCACAATTTTTTTGTTTACACTCATGAATAGTGACGGTTGATGAACAAATTTGCATTAAAAATTTCCAAAATGTTCTTGGACTTTATCTTAAAAATGAAAACTCCCTTTTCCAATTCCCCCCCGGGAAAAATTGATCAGAATCGGGCTGAATTTCTGTTTGCTTTTTTCCCTATTTGCTTTTTAAGTCTATTAATTCAAGAACGACAAACATTGTTGCATTGGTGTCCCTTACTTATGTTACCTCTACAAGCTCTCAAAATTTAAAAAACTGCTTTTGTTTAAAGTAAATTTTAGAAAAATATTTTCTTATATTATTTCTTTTTCCTTTTGTTGCTGCTGGGTTAAGAACAATCAAAAACAATTCTCACTGGTGTACCATTTAAGGTGGCTCAGATGGGGTCTGCCATTTATGAGTTAAGTATAAAGTTTATTAAGAGATTATTGCATTTTTGCAGTCCATTTGTTTTTACATCAAGAAGTAAATAAAAATATATGTTTGATAATTTTAAACCTCTTCTTTCAAAATGCTCTCGCGCACTTCCATTTGCAGGTTAGCCAAGGACTCTGCCATCATCTCGAGGAATGTATTGATTTCAAGAATCTTGGCACGATTGCGCTCTAGTTCATCGCTGTAGGGAATTGGTTATTCAGTGGGGAGAGAGAGAGAGAAAGAGAGAGAGAGAGGGAGAGTGAAGGGACAAATTCTTGTTAAACTACAATAATAAGGTATCTTACCTATTTATTTTTTCAATCATGTCCTCAATGAATTTTTTGGAACGCTGAACTAAACGATCTTCACGCTCGTCAATGCGTGAGGATTGCGTGTCTTTCATACCTGTTACCAAATTAGCTAGGGCATCGCGATCTTCCATACAATGCAACAGCTCAGGCGGAACATCAGCAAAGTCTTGTAGAGCCGTCTTCTGCGTTATATAACGCGATACAATGTCGGTCAAGGCCTCAGAAAAGTGCAATGCAATGTCACGCAACTGAACAAATAACGTGTTGACGTGTTCAACGAATTTTGTCATCATCTCCTGAATGTTGAACTGAAAGTTAACGATGGACTCCTACAAAAATACAGACAAAAATCAAACTGACAATAAGTACAGAATTGGGCAAAGATCAAGACTTGCTTCTGTGACTTCGTGCAGGTGCAATTCCTGTGTCATTAACTCTTGCCAAACTACGTTTGAGGCATCATCAAACTCCATAACAAGTGACTCATATTTATGCATAAGTTCAAGACTATCGGGTGATTCTTCATCCTCTCCCTGAATGGTGCGCAGCTCGTAGTTTTTCAAGCACATTGTTGCCGTCTCAAAAACCTTGTCTTTGTAACGTAAAAACTTCTCAATAGTTTGCTGACCCGCTAGCTGCACTTCGGCTTGACCCTCCTCTAAGTTAGAATGGAATTCTTTGATTTCCAAGTCCCGTTCTTCGTATTGCTCTAGACCATATTTATAGATTTTTTGTGTGATGTTGTATATATCCTTGTCGTATTCTTCCTTCAGTAAATCAGCCTCAACACCGACCATCATCAATGCGCGCGCCTCCTCATCGCCTTTCCATATTGCTTCAAAGAGTTGATGGTCGTTGAGATGTTCCACAAAGCTACTGGAAAGACGTTGAGCATCTAGTTCCTCTTTGGCCCGTTGCGAACGTGTTATAATTTCAATTTCTTCATCGGCTTCAATTTCTCGCAGCTCGCGGCTTAATGCGAAGAAAGGGGAGAGTTAAATAACAGGTTTCAACATTTACATAAAGTTAGTGCCGAGACTTTATAAATGTGATGTGTCATATGCACAATGGGGCAATACATTCACTTGTTGACGCTTAAACCGTAAAAAAATAAATTATGTATTCCCATTATGTTTCAAAATAGATCCTCTTGCCTAAGATATTTAAAAAGTTTTGAAAGGTATTATGTTAACTTTTAACAATGTGGTTGATAATGAATAAAATTTGGGCACATTTCGAGTTTAATTATTGTTTTTTACAGATTCACTGAAATATCATTTTAAGTATTTGGTTACTTTTTTAACCTAATTTTTAGATAGTGTTTCAAACTTAGCAAATTGTCATATGAAATCAAAAAAGCCGTAAGATACATTTAAAAAAGTTTACAGGAGAAGCAAAAAAAATTAAAAATTGTAGGTTACACTTGCACTTAGAGCTTTTAGTATTTTGTTAATAAAAACGTCGTTTTTAGTTGTAGGAGTATGAATTTATGTGTAGTATTATGTTTTTTGATACAGTGCAGCATAATCAATCAAAAAGTCGATTTGGAATTTTTGTAACTTACGGCTTTTTTTGATTTCATATGACAATATATAGCTCTGAGTTAAAAATCATAAAATGCTATTTATAGAAGAGCACCCTTTTTCATTACGTATATTTAAGAATTTTATCAAAAACCCCCTATTCGAACTATATCGGCCTAATTCTAAATGATTTTACCCCGGGAATCGGAAAAGGGAGTTTTCATTTTTAAGATAAAGTTAAAAAACATTTTGGAAATTTTTAATGCCAATTTGTTCATCAGCCGTCAATATTAATGAGTGTAAAAAATGTGATATTTTTATCTGCTATCTTAACAATGAAAACTCCCTTTTCCGATTCCCTGGGAGAAATCATTCAGAATTGAGCTGAATGTTAAAAAACACAAACTTCACAAATACGTACTTTTGCAACTTCACGTGTAAACGGGCTCAACCAATGGTTTACGCTTTCAGTGTATTCACGTTATCATGAATTTCATGCATCTAAGTTTATTCCAATAAATTTTTAGTGTGAATTAAAGGATCTTTTTGACAAAAAGTTTCGGCAGGTTTTGAAACTTTATTATAACTTTTTTTGAGGTTTGGAATTCATTATTTTATATGAATGATTTCATGGCTGCAATAAAATCGTGTATTTTTTTTTAATATTGGGGACACACAAAAATGATTATAGGAATCAAAGCATATATTCATACATCATATATAAAACAATTGAAATTAAAATTTGGTTTGGTTTTTTTTTAATTAAATTTCAAATTAATGTGGCTAGATTCAATTTGTCTGAGAGCAAAACAAAAGCAACAAAACTTGAAAAATGTAAAAAGAGAACAGAAGTTCCAAGAATTACCGGTAAAAGTTCCTTTATTGTAAAGCACGTGTCCTTTGTAAATCATAAACATTTAAGTTTAGTTTTGATTTTGCGCTAGTTGTGACATTGACTGTTCCATTTATAATGGCACGTTTTAAATACTGTGAAGCTCTTAAATTGCAAATTATTTCCGAATATAAAAACGGAAATTCAAAAATATCTAACGTGAAACAGTTTGATATTAATCAGTCAATAGTTTGCAGATTAATAAAGAAATATACCATCACAAAAGACGTAACAACAGTACATTAAAGAGGGCGGCCGCGGAAGACATCGCTGCGTGATGACAGGAACATTTGTGGCGAGTTCAAACGAAATGCATTTGCCACATCCAAAGAGGTTGTTCGGACACTTGATTTAGATATCCATCACAGCACTGTTTGATGACGAGCCGTTGAGAACGATTAAAGAAGTTACCGGCAGAGAAACCTTTGCTTACAGCTAAGCATAAAAAACAAGGTGAGGTGTTATAATTTAAATAATTCTGTCTGAAATTGTGACAAGTTGCAATTTATTGTTTTTTAGACTCAGTCTTGCAAAAGAGCACCTAAATTGTACCGTTCAAAAATCGAAAACCGTTTTTTTTGCGATGAATCAAAGTTCAACTTGGTTAATTCAGATGGGATATGCACGGTACGGCGCCACCCAGGTACACGACTTGAAGCCCGAAACTGCAAAATAAATTTTAAGCACGGAGGCGGTGGCATTATGGTCTGCACTTGTTTTTCCTATAATGAAGTTGAACCATTTCAAAAAATCGATGGAGTTATGGATCGATTTGTATATAATGACATTTTAGCAACCAAAATGCAACCACATTCAGAGTGGAATATGTCGCTTCAGTGAACGTTTCAGCCCGGCAACGACCCGAAGCACACTTCAAAGCTCATCAAAGATTACATTAGAGGCAATGGGATTCAAGTCCTTGGTTCGCCGGCACAGTTATAATGACTTGAATCCTATTGAAAATCTTTTTGAAATTTTAAAGGTAAAAGTTTCTGGTCAAAGGTTTTCGAATAAGACTGCACTGTATGAAGGCCTGAAACTTAATTGGGAACATATACCTAATACCAACATATCTAATTTAATAGAGTCGATGTCGCTCAGATGTGCAGCTCTTATCAAGAATAATGAATCTTACACCAAATATTAATTATGTTGCTTTTGTTTTGCTCTCAGACAAAATGCAATGAAATCACATTAATTTTAAATTTCATTAAGAAAACAAAACCAAATTGGAATATGATTTAGTTTTAATATGATGTATGAATATATGCTTTGGTTCCTATAATCATTTTTGTGTGTACCTAATATTTAAAAAGATACACGATTTTGTAGCAGTGTACTGATTTTGTTGCTATTGTTTTGCGCAACACTGTATATATATATGACTATTTGAATATAAATGAATAACTGTATGGCCAATCGGATGAACTAAACTGTTTTTATTAAGCTGTTCGTCTTGATCTTGGTCTATTGCCATTTAGTTCGGGCTTAGATCATGCGGAGCTGGCTACAACACATTTCACAGTCAAATGTGCAACTAAACAAAATAACATTAATCTGTTCAGATAGTTTAAACGACATGAGAGGCTTGGCCAGTGGAGTTGGCAGCGCATCTTTATAAGTATAACTATTTTGTACGTGCGCATGTGACTTAACTCCTACTCAACTGCTAGACCGATTTTACTGCTTTATTTTGTATAACGAAAATGAACACCAACGACAAGCAAGACACGAGAAGCAATAGAATTTCGCATAGAAAAAAGTATTGCTTCTCGTGTCTTGCCTGTCGTTGGTGTGCATTTTCGTTATACAAAATAAAGCAGTTAATAATTTAAAAGTTTATGGCTGTTGATGATCGGATAAACAACCATAAACTCCTAAACTGTTCATATGATTAGCATGAAAATTTGAAGAAAGAAGTTTGTAGATACGACGAGTGTTTTGGCGCTATCTATTTCAAATCATCAAGAACATCATTGTGCTTAATGACAATCAAACTTACAAACCTACAACTTTTCATATTCAGTGCATATGTTGATCAGAGGCGGATTTCGATATTCTGCCGCCCTAAGCCCGATATTAGCGCCGCCTCTAATACGAGTATATTAAATTTTTTTCTTGCAATAGAACAAAATTATAAAAATTAAAACACAGTAGTTTTTACAAAATAATAAAATGAAATAGTTTAATTAAGTGCACGTGTGAAATCATTTATTATGTCCTCATAACTTAGTTTTTGTACTAGATCTGATTCAATATTTAATAAGGCCAGTGCATTTAACCGCTCCTCATTCATAGTTAAAATTAGCGTTTTAGGGGCAGTTTTTCAGTACGAGTTAAAACTTAAGTCAAATTAAACCTAGCTTAACTCACTAAAATTGGATGTTTAAAGGACTAGACTACCTTGTCTAGTCCTTGGACGTGGAAAACAAAACAAATAAAAGACTAACATTAGAAAGTTTAAGAATACAACAAAAAGAAGAAAAGGCAATAAATAACAAAAAAAGACACGGACAATATTAATAATAATTATGCAGTAGCGCTGGACGGACGGTTTTTTTGAAGAATTAGTTTAAATATTGTTTGTAAGATGTTTTAAATTTATATAATCTATCGCCTTTTGTTATTTAATCTATATATAGGTACTATTTTTGGCAGTTGGTAACACTGTCCCTTCCCCTGTTAAATGATCAGTTTCACTAACATCAAGGTCAAGAACTGCCAATTTTGACACTTGCCGCCGAATAAGACCTTTCAGGGTGCGCACATCTGCGTCTGGGTTTTGTTGGGGGTTTAAAAAATTCCACGTAAAATATCCTTGTCTGGGTTTTATTGGTGTTTTAAAAAATTCCACGTAAAATATCCTTTTTCCCGATTTTCAAACCATTTTCGTGTTGGAAGTAGTAAGTTGTTGGGTTTCATGGGGGTTTAAAAAATTCCATGGAAAATATCTAAAACACATATTATAACTATATATAATTTTTGTACTTTAGTTGAATTGAAATGCCATTCGAATGTTTTCCAGAAATAGTTTATAAAGATGCCTCTTGAAAGAACTTCTTTATAAGTCTAAGTAGAAGCACATTTTGATCTAAAGAATGTCTTCTGGAAGCATTGTCCCTACGAATGCATGTCACATTTGCATACAAAATTTTGCTGGGTGTATGAATAATTTTGATAAAAACAATAACTGTACTTTTTCTTATTCCATTCCACGTAATTTATGTAAAAAAAAATATATTAAAAAAAAAACCAAAGTTTCATTTATCAGATAAGGTCGCTAGGCACGGATTTGACCTCTTTGGAGGTCCCACAAGTGTTATATCCTTCTGCCTCTTAAAACTCAAACGAAATTTATACGAGGTGAATTATCAATGTCCTTTCCCTTGGCATTTTATCGATAAATTCGGGTCCAACGATCCCTTTCAATTTAAATCCACCTTGAGAAAAACAAAAACATTTAATATTTTGAAATTGACAACAAAGCCCAAACGCTCTCACAACATATGAATTGATCATTAACAATGTTCAGGCATACTTACTTACTTGAAAGATTTGAAAGATGAATTGAATGAAAAAAAAAATAAAAATCATTTGTTTGCCTTTAAGACGTAAGTTCATGAGTAAAAACAAAATTAAAATAGTGGAAAAATGTAAATGTCTTAGACCTTATTAAATGCCCTTCATGATGATGCAATTTTGATAGCTCGCAGATTTTTCTATGATTGTTGGGAATTTTTTTAATAAAAATTTAACATAAAAATTGAGTAAAAAAATGAGTTTCGTATTCAAAAATACCAGCAAATATTACACCTACAAAAAAAAAAAATGACACGGATAGTCTTACCTGTTTAAAAATTTGTGAAAAAAAATTAAAACTTTTACTATTTTTTAAAAAAGTTACAGGGCAAAAGTTATTTGAGATATTTTCAAGGAATTTTAAGACTGTTATTTAGGCTTCAAATGAAAACCGGATGGCTATTTTCCACTAACGACACCAATCTTTTGATGCAGATTTAATTTCTATTACAAAATGCTGGTGGAGCGATAAAAAACACTTTTGCATTTTTGGGTGATCTAATAAAGAATCCATTGCATAAATAAGTGACCCCATGACCCACCTGAGATAATTCCAGTTCATTTCAATTGGCCATAGAATTATCAATTTATGTCCTAGTAATCCACTGAACCCTTTAAAACTCCAATAACTCACCTATGAGCTGAGATAATAGCTATGATGCAGTCTGGTGAAATTCTTTTTAATTGAGTTTTGGTACGTGTTTTCTATTCACGTGGAGTTCGAGTACGTGTTTTCAAAAACGAACTTTACGGTGTTTGAACTTTCGTGTATACTTCCGTTCAAAACACGTAATTAAACGGGACCATAAAGTTATTAGTGCTTAATGTATATATTTTGTATATATTTTCGCATTCGAAGTTGTGTTTACGTAAATGTATGCTGTTCACTTTTGATATTAGGGGTACTCACGATTCAGTGCACTTGCCAATGCAATTGAGGACTTGTGTAGTTAGGTTTTCGTGAACACACCACCATCATTATTTCAAAGCTGCCAAATTTTTCTATGCACACAAGTGTACAACTGGTTAAGTCCTCAAGTTTAAGGCAATAGTAGAAAAGCACTTGTGCAGATTTTTGACGTACGTACAATTTGTTTTTGTAAAGTGCACTGCATCGTGAATACCGCTATTGAGATTTATTTTGGCAAAATGAGCTGTTGCAGAATCTCTTATGAGTCTTGGTAACTTATAAACTTGATAACTGCAGATACTGACCTACAGCTTCATGTATAGGAGTCATACAATACGACATACGTTAATGCACTGTAATGAGTATGGTTAGGAATTTCATGCAAATGCAAGTTTTTTACTGGACATCTTAAAATGGAAATGTTTAAGTTATCTTTACGAATTATGAAATTTCCTTTAAAATGCCATTCAATCGGTAGTGCATATTTCATGGTTTTGCATATTTTTAAAAAAATGCCTGCTTTTTCATATTTATTGCTCATATTTTTGTATATTTTAAAAAAGATGCATGTGATTTTTGCATATTTTTGCTTTTTTTGATTTGCAACCATTTAAATTTAGTACGACATCTTTTGGCAAAATATTACTGATAATTATTGCTTTTATGCTCACTTCATGCCTTTGTTTTTTTTTTAATTAATGTTATATGTATTTTAAAATAAATTGTTTGTATGTTTTTGTTAAATTACATGCAAAAATATTTACTTTTGTACCGATAATAATATATTAGAAAAATATTTTTAATTTCATAATTTACCTGCTTTCAGCGCAAATTTTTGATTTTTTAGTGCATGAGATTCCTAGCCCTAGTAATGAGTTTAGGTGGCAGATCTAACTTTAGGTTATGACCTAGAGTTGCTTAAATTATTTTCGACTTACAAAAAGCGTTCCCTAGCCTTTGTACGTTGCTCATCCGTTATTGCTACATAATCGTAAAACTTGACATTTGGCACTATAGCGGCAATATATAGCGACAGCGGATATTCGGGGTTCTCGGCAATAGGATTTCCTTCGAGGTTAAGCACGCTAAGCTTTTTAAAAAAGCGCAAACGTTCGATCTAAATAATTAAAAGTAAGTAATTAAACTCGTCCAGGTACACCATTTCCAATTATAATTCAGAAAAGATCAACTAAAATTGGTTTACAATTAAAAATGTTAGGGTTAAAGAATGATAATGGTATGGTAATGGTATGGTAACGTCCTGGTAATGGTATGGTAATGATATGGTAATAGTATGATAATGGTATAGTATTGGTATGACAATAGTGGGATAATGGTATGGTAGTAGTATGGTATTGGTATGGTATGGAAATATTAGAAATGATTATGGTATGTTAGTGGTATCAGAATGTGCACAAAACGAATGCGGATCCATTTCGAACCCGTTACGAGTCCGTCAGTAGGCATTTCACTTTCTTATGTTTCGACGGACCCGTTTCGAACCCCTTACGAATCTGTCTAAAAAATAGTCACAACGTTAACATAAAAGGCAGTCTTAAATTTGTTATTAAATCTTTTATTTTATTTTCAGCGAATCAGGGATACGAAATACAATTGCGTACTTATTTTTATTTTAAATAACTTTTATATCATAAGGCACGTGCTGCTCAAGCTCTTTTTCAAATCGAATAAACCTACTTGTTAGAATTTTTGAATAATTATCATGAGTGAACAAGTTACATGTGACTATAGGATAGCCGTACACAAAATATTTTCCGGAAACTTCTTTAATCGCGTTAATTTTGTACGCTTTGTAATTATAGCTGTAAAAGTTATTGGGATGCTTTAAGGAAAAATAATGTTCAGTGTTTTGAAGAAACAAGTATGAGTCATCCTTGAACTCACCAACCTTGTACTCGTTTTAAATCCGAACTATTCAAAAACACGTCCGTTGCGAATTCGCATTATTCAAAAAAAGAAACGAATTTATGTATGGGCATTTTCACCAAAGGTCTACCGCGGCTGAAAAATAAAATGTTACTGAAAATTGTTTTAAACTTTCATAACAGAGAAAAAAATTTTTAATTTATATTATGAGAGTACTGAGAGCTGATCTCAATTTGAATTTTGAAAAAAAGGCAACAAACATTGTAAATGGCAACAAAAGTAGAAAAATGGTGACAAAAGTTGAAAAATTTTAACAAAAGTAGGAATTTTATAATTATTATTCATTATAATAATATAATAATAATTATAATTATTACACCTGAATTACACTTTATATGATTTTTAAGTTCAATTAAATAGAACTATTAAAAATTTTACTTCTTTGAAGGGAAAAATCTGTATCGTAACGTATGTATCGTAACGTATTATGTTATGGCTTGCATAAAAATAATTAAAAAAGGATTTCCAACGAAACAATTATGAACATATAGCAACATCATTCCAGAAAAAATTAAAATATTTTTAATAAAAAAATTCGTGCACACTTCCCAGATTTTTTTATTATACTAATGCAGAGAAAAACCACTTCCATTTTTTGTATCGTAACGCGTCCTCTTTTGATTGCTTATATCTTTGGACAATACTTCCGATCGTTTCCACCTTTTAAATAAAGTACTGCTAGAATGCTATCCAAAAATTAAAACAGGACAAAAAAAGTTTAAATATTTCTTTGCTTTTTTTTAATTTTTAACAACAAAAAAGGCGAACGAACGTTACGTGCGTGACTATGGAAATGCCCATATGAAGTCCGCTCCGAGTCCGTGACGAATCCGAAAAAGTGGAAAAAGCGATTCGTATTTTTGAGAGGAATTTCATATGATCACAGGATCAGTTCCGGATGCGAAACGCAATCGTTTCGGATAAAAAATACGAAGAAGTAAGTCCATCTCGAATTCGAAACGGATCCGTTTGGCACACTGGGATGTTAATGGTAATGATTATGGTTATGATAATGGTGATGAAAATGGTAGCGGTTATGGTTATGGGATTAATAAAACTAGGAGACAAATTGAATAAAAGGTCTATGTTTAGGTAGACCATATATTTTAATCCATACATATCTTTGTAACGGGTGTTATTTATAGAGTGATACAAGTTTAAATCATAATAAAACATAAGGCCCAACCAAAATAGACGAAACGAGACGATAGCATTTTGACGAACGTCTGCACTCGTTAAGGATGTTTACGGATTTAATCCAAAATGAAACGATTTGCTCAACTCGCCTAAAACAGCTGATCAGTAGGCAATCGAGTATTATTTATTTATTTATATTGTGCATTTTGTAATTTTTGATAAAGATTTGTAAAAAATGAGTGAAATAATGGCAAAATTGAAACAAATTGATGAAAATAAAATAAAAACCACTCTGCACAGCTGTTGTTGACGAGTTGCTACGCTAGCAGTTCGGTTCTTACGGAATAATACGTCTTGTCAAACTGTTTCGTTTAGTTTCGTTACGTTTGCTCATTTTGGGTAACAACATTAATATGCATTTAACCGAACACTTACGTTTTTACTCGTTACGGAGCAAAACGTCTATTTTGGTTGGGCCTATAGAAATTTTTTTTTAATATCAATGAAACTGGCTTTATTGGATAGAAAATTTTATGACATTATTGTTTAAATATGATATTGGCCATGTGGCCGCCACGGCTGGCGTGTACAAGGCGCAATCTGGAACACCAATTTTCACAAACTTTTCGCAGCATTTGTTGCCGTATCTCGCCGATAACTCTTCGAATGTTGATTTCCAGGTGTTAAATTGTTTGTGGTTTATCGACGTAGGCAATTGACTTTACACAACCCCAAAGAAAATAATCCAATGGGGTTAAATCACACGATCTTGGGGGCCAATTAATTGGGCCATTTCGTCAGCCATAAATGCCAGCTAATTGAGGTACGAAAAAACTTCGAATCATGTTCCTGTACCGTTCACCATTGACAGTAACATTCTGACCATCGTCGTTTTTTAAGACATATGGGCCAATGACTCCGCCAGCCCATAAAGCGCACCAAACAGTAATTTTCTGTGGATGTAATGGTGTTTCGACAAAAGCTTGTGGATTCTCCTCACTCCAAATACGACAATTCTGTTTATTTACGTACCCATTCAACCAAAAATGGGCTTCATCGGAAAATAAAATTTTCCATGGAAATTAAAAATTAATATCAATTTGTGCTTCAGCCCATTCGCCGAATTGGCGGCGCATACGATGGTCGTTTGGCTTTAACTCATGCACAAGTTGAATCTTGAAAGGTTTTAAGCCAAGATCTTTTCGTAAAATCTTCTATAAAGTGGGGGGACACAACCCCAGTTGCTGACAACGGCGACGAATTGATTGATTAGGATCATCTTCAATGCTTTCCTGTACAGCGGCTACAGATTGTTCAGTGCGCACTGTTCGGCGTCTCACGGGATCCACATTATCAGTAACAGTAAATGTGGTTCGAAAACGATCTATTGTTTATGTACGTACGATTATGTACGCCATAAAATGGACGAAATGCACGATAAGTTTGACGAACAGAACCATTATTTTGATTAAAAATGTCCACAATTTGCACGCGTTGCTCTGATGTATGTAAGTCGATCCACAATGAAATGTTAAAGCAAACTCAACAAAAAGCAACTATCAGCTGTTAAATGGGTGGTCAAATAAAGCAGTGATGCCAACTCAAAGTTGTATCACTCTATAAAAAACACCCTTTACAAGTCATAATTGACAAAATTAATTCTGGTGAAGAAATCCCAATAAGGAAAACAATAAAACGAGGCAGCAAAAAATAAGCAACATTCTCCAAAAATTTGAAGAAACATCAAAAATGGACTTTCTTAAGAGTATTGCAATTAACTTATCATTATATTAATATATTTTCTTTTCATTCCCTTTGTTACATTTTTGGCATAATTTTACTTTAGGGCTCGGACACGAATATTTTTTTTTCTTATTTTTATTAAATGTACTTAGCCTTCTAAGCCTATTACTTCGTAAAAGGGAAATTAGCTTCAACAACCTTAAATATTTGCACTGAATTTTCAAATTTCGCCAAATTTTATCTTCTAAACCAAACGAGAGCGACAGTTTTTTAGCATATTTAGGCTTAGGAGGCCCAAATACATTTAATAAAAATATGAAAAAAAAATACATACATACATATATATATAGAAAAAGTATAAATTTTTTGTTTAACATTTATTTATTATATTTATATAAGAATCACAAATAAGTAGTAAATTCAGGTAAACGTAATTTTTTTGTCACAAAACAAAAAATTATAACTTAATGGTATAATAAAAATGAGATCATTATCTTTTATATTTGAAATAAGTACGACCTAAAAAGATATACCGCATTCATTGGCAATAAATACTGATTTAAAGAAAGTAAATGAATAAATACAAAGATATGGCATTTAATGCTTCAAAAAATTATCGGTTTCTTCAAGTTTAAATTTTAATCATTTTTTAATAACTAAAAATCAGAAACTACACAGGTCGTTTGTTTTATAGGATATCAATTCTATCTGCGTGCACTGATTTTATATATAAGGAAACTTTTTCACAATCCCCTCAAGTTAAGGAGTTATGAAAAAATATGATATACAGTTCTTTTTCCAATAACTGCTCCTTAGCACAAACTATTGCATAGTATTTAAAGCTTTTGCTGATATCTTTTAACGTTTTAGAAAAACATATTGTGAGAGAAACGAAAATTTTATTAAATTTGTTCAAAATAACTTTTAGCGGCTGGAAAACCCTAATTTTTCAGTAATTTAGAAATTTTTCGTATAAATTTTTCATGTAATCAATTTTCGTTAATTCAAAATATATCTGGAATTATCCGCACTATTTGCAAAGGTTAAATGTATGCTTAAATTTCAAAGACAAAACATATTTTTATGATTCAGACAATTCACGGTAGCAAATATTTTTATTATGAAAAAGATTTAAAATTTATGATTTTTAAAGGCCATTATCTTCAAAACAAAAGATGAAAAAGAATTTGTTTACACAATTGGTTAGACCTAATCAGCCCTATTATGAATAACTTTTCAAGTGGAATCGAAAATGAGAGTTTTCATTTTTAAGATAAGCCTCAAGAACATTCAGGAAACTTAACAAGGAAAAAACATTCAGGAAAAAAATAACTTAAAAATGTCCAAAATGTTCTAGAGCTTAATCTTAAAAATTAAAACTCCCTTTTCCGATTCCGCGTTAAAAATTAAACATGATAAGGTTGTATATTTTCTAATCAAAGCTGTCAAATACGATCGAAATCGACTGATGCAATTTAAAGATATTATTCTGTTAGAACATAACAGGTTTTTAGATTTTTGCCTTTAACTCATAAACTAGAGCTGATGGTGAAAAAAATATCAATTTTAAGTCTAAAAATCTTCTTCTGGTGACCACACATTACGTGGCTTGTCTCTCATTTCGCAGAGTTTCTTTGAAATCATTATGCTATTTATTGTATTAAAACCCAACTAGCTTCGTAGCTTCGTTTTTATAAGAGACTTCTTTGTTAACGTTAAATTTCAAGATTGAAATATTTTGACATTTTTTTTTTGACATGATTCGCAATATTTTCAGATGATGCGTTGATTTTAAATACAATTTTATATATAAATCTTGCAAAAAAACTGATTATTTTGAATTTTTTGGAAAAACTACAGGGAAAAAGTTACCAAAACTATGAACAAATCACCAAATTACCAAGTCAAATATTTTCTACCAAATTTGGTAATTAATTACCAAACAGGCAACCCTGCTTGCCACTCCATAACAAAATATTACTCGTATTACTTATTATAGAAAAGACGTGTGTTTAACTTAAGGGCCCATTTAAGTTTTTCAACGAACAAAAATTTAATGTTTTCACATTTTTCGTGAGTCAATAAGTTTTGTAAATTTTAAGTCAATTAAATAAAAATTGCTACCAAATCGTATGCACTTATTAAGCAAATACAATTGGTACTTTAGTCGTTCGATTTTTATTTTAGAGAAATACTTTTTATGTTATAACTTTAAAAATTTTTTTTAGTCACAAATCGAATTATCAACTACCATTTTGGTTAATATCCCCATTTTTCTAAAATCTTCGATTAAAAACTCAAAAAGTTTCAGCAGAACCTAAAATATTTTTTTATTTCATTTGAACAAGCTCTATTGCAGACTCCTGCTATATTAAATAATATTTGCTATCCATAAACTCAAAATTTTCATTAAAAGTTATATAGTTATTATTTAAAAGAAAATTTCCTCAAATAAACAGTCGCTTTAAAATGAAACTTTAAATATAGGGTTTTTCCGCTTAAAAAACTTAATTTGGTCCTTTAAACAACACAATTATATTGCAGCGAACATTAACAGAACACTTTAAAAATATAAAACATAAATTACTACATATTTTAGTACTTTTCATAAATTATTCTCTTAAGCTACTCCAATTTGCTACTTTTCTGTTTTTAAACACAGCGCAACACCGGATTCGCCCAAAAAGATCGAAGCTTGTTCGATCAGAGCGAACGAAGGAATCATCGTTTACACCGGGCAAGCATCGTTCGCGATAAATTTATAGCGAACACTGTTCGTTCGGGCAAAGTGTTTAAACCGAGCGAACGAACGAGGTTTCTTTCATTCGTTCAGGCGGTCTAAACGCACAGTTAAAATGCTGCCAAGTTTCAAGCATTTTTTTATCAAAACGAACATAGTTGACAACCCAGCTGGACAGCTCTACCCAGCTGGACAGCTCTAACGTCTTCACAAACACAACTAAACAAAATTTGGTTTTCAGCAATACATTCATACGTTCTGTTGTTATGTTAAACAAGGAAAGCTATGTATGTTTATATATCTTGCTTTTTTACGGTCAAAAATATTATAAACTAGCAACAAAAATAACAAACCAAACAAAATTAGCACACAATCGAAGGGAAGTATGCAAATAATACAAACCAAATAAAACAATTCAACATTTTTTTTCTTTTCAGAAGACTAAATAGGATTCCAGAAAAACATTTCCATTGGTTGGATTGACTACAATATCAACAACTGCTGCTGTCGCTGGAGCTATTGCTGCTGTAAGGAAATAATTGCAAAACCCATGGATATTATATGCATCGTGCTTGTTTTTGTTCTAATTTTTAAAGCCGCAATATTTTAACCCGTAACCTCAAGGTAATTTATGCATTGCAAAAAATAAATAAAAATTGATTCAAAAATTGTCTTTTTAATTTAAATAAACATGTCAGAGTTCCAATCTCTGGGCTAGGGGGTGGTCATGATATAGCGGCATGGGGGGAGAAGATTGCAAAGCAGATTTTCTTATTGGTGCGAGCAGTTCAGCTAAACTTTTTTTTATGGCTAAAACATGTGTGGCAGACAGAGATGCCAGATCACACAGATGAGCGTCTGTCCATATATATAGTATTTTGGTAGAACAAATTTAACGTACAATGTATGGAGAATTTTATATGACTTTAACGTCAAGGTCGCTACGTATATGCCATATATACGGAATATTTAACAGTTAGCTGTCTAGCTGGGATAACTATTCATTTTCCTATTTTGACGTTTTATCGCTCAATGGGCGTTTTGGTATTGTTGTTTTTTTTTTGTTATAGTTCTTAAAACAGCTGTTTCAAGTCTTTGATGACAAATTGATATAAAGTTGAAGTAAAGTTGTTTTACTGAGATTTGATCTGATCTAGTGCAACGGGAATGCAGCTAATGTTTCGCAGCGGATCAAAGGGAGGGGAAGGAACGTTGCGTCAGCAGAGGAACTTATTGATGGTTGCTTGCTTATGTTTTCTAAGTCTCCTATCTTATCTTTGCTGTCTATATTGATGACGAGAGTTACTCAGAAAAAGACAATGACGAAAACCAAAGATTTACTCTCTACCAAAATCGTTCAATGCGCCTAAAGAAGTTTTCACTTCAAAAATATTCGGGTACGGGCCCTGAAGAAAAATTATTCAATATTTTTATACAGTTTTAATGATTTTGGTAAAAATTATTAATATAACGATTTTTAAATTGAACTCCTTTTTAATATCTGTGTTACTTATTTTGCTTACAAATAATGAAAATAATTCAATAAAATTTACCTAAATTTTATAAATGAACTTGTTTACTCTTCAAATCAGTTAGGGATTTTCGGGATTTTGTTGTTTCGGGATTTTGTCGTTTCGGGATTTTGTCTTTTCTGGATTTTGTCTTTTCGGGATTTTGTCGTTTCGGGACTTTTCTAAAATTTCGGGATTTTTTCGTTCGGGATTTTGTATTACGGGATTATGGCTTTATCCCAAATACACGTGTACACGGGTACAATTGAACACGTACTTTTACAACTACACGTATAGTACGTGTTTAACATTCACATGTAGTTCTAGTACGTGAATTTTAAAATATTCTTTAAAACACGTGTACTCGTACTACACGTGTTCACGTGAAAATGGGAGCTCTAGTTAATATCTCAAATAATAATAAAAAAAAGTTGCCACACCCCCTATTACCGCCCGCAAATCAATAAAAATTCTATATTTCAGACGAATTTAGTTGTATTGGACTCATATATTTTTAATTTAGTTCGTATGGTTACTCGGCAAATAACCCTTTTTCTAGGGATAAGCGCTAAGTAAAGTGCGTCAGGTATAAGTTAAATTGAGGTGCAACTTTGGCAGTCGATTTGTTTCGAGTACGAGATGTTTTAGGGGAAATTTTTTTGCCACACCCCTATTACCGCCCTCAAATCAATAAAAATGCTTTATTTCTGACGGTTTTGGTTGTATTAGACAAAAATTTTGTAACTTAGTTCATGCGGTTATTTTCGGAAACTGAACTACAAAGGAGCATGATCGCACTACAGTTATGCTAATTCAGATATGTATATAAAATTGCCTTTTTTCCGATTATCATGAAAATTTTTATAAGGCAGGACAATGTCTGCCCGGGATTGCTAGTCTGTTATAGTTCTTTAGCTAAAAAAATAAGAAAAATTGTAATTCTATAGCTAAGATTTTGTTTTGAATAATTAAAAAAAAAAATGGACAAGTGTCAAAAGTATATACATTTTTCACCAACATCACCTTATCGAGTAGATTATCCATTTCCGTTGGACTGTACGTCTATCCCTCTGTCCATCTGTCGAGCTGTCCATTTGTGATTACGATTACAGACGTGATTTTAAAGCTAATGTAATTCGGAATTTCAAATGATCTCTTCTGAATTTCAATTTATATTTTCTGGATTTTTTTTTTAAATTCCATAAAGAATTTCTGAATTGCATTTGTTATATTCTAAATTTGAAATGAAATTTATAAATTTTAATTTATCTATTCGGATTATCTAATGGATTTCTGAACTTTTGATTGATCTTTTCTGAATTTCAATTAATCTTATCTGAATTACAATTGAAGGGCTTATTGCAAAAACGTGATAAGCCACATGATCCAAAACATAAATTTTTTATGCTGAATACATTACTTAATGCATTTCCAACATTCCCAGAAGAGATTTTGGCTATTTCTTATTAATTTTCTAACCAATTTGTAAAAGTTTCCGTGCTCAATGCCATTTCTTCATACAAAAACAAATTTTTTCAAAACTTTAGAGTCCATTATTTCAAAATATTTTTTATGTGGCTTGTCATGTTCTTGCAATAAGCCCTTCAATTGTAAATGGTCTAGTCGGAATATTAATTTCTAACAAACAGCGAACAACTCACGCACCCCTTTCGTTGAATCGATCTTATTGTTTCCAACGCTTAATATAACCAAATTTTCCAAAGTATCCAAATTTTCCATTTTCGTTATTAAATTGTTAAAGAGCGTCAGCACTTCGAGCTTTACCAGCTTCTCCAAATTCTCAATTTTTTCGATATAGTTAAAGGACAAGTCCAACTCCTTGAGCGATGTCAACATATCTATGTGCTCGATAACTTCAATTTTATTGGAATTCAAAGACAACTTTGTTAAATTCGGCATGATCCACAAATGATCAATGCGCAGTATATCTGAAAGAACAAAGGATTGCATTGAATAAGCCTACTAATTAATTATCAACATAATAGCATATGCATACTTTTAAATTCCAAACGAATCGTGGTGATGCGTTCAAAAACCACTGGCATCATCTGATGTAGTCTCGCCGCCTCGCCTTTGTAGCCCGACTCTAGGAATTCTTTCTCTATCATAGCTTTGTTTATGATGGCCGGTTCGATCTCCGGATAGATTATCTCATTCAACGTCGAGAGTTTCTGCATTAGACCACTGCTTTCTCCGTTTTTCGACATATTGAGAACTGCAAAATATTTTGAATGCTAACTACGTAAGCCATATGCATGTTATGTGGGTGGAGTTAAGACAAACAAACAATAATTGTTTATGATTCCATGGTTATGGTTTCTAAATATGTGCAATTGTAGCAGGTGAGAAAACGTTCTGAATAACCAATAACCGGTTTTCTAAGCTGCAAAAATTAGAAGCTGCACATGTTCACGTAGTCATATTAAAAATGTTGAGGGTTTAAGAATCGTGATACGAGTTAACACTCCGATGCCTGAGAAGGTCATTCAAGCATTTCAATATGAATATGACCGTAAAGCCGCAACCTTCCTAACTTTTTTAACCTTCAAACGAATTTAATTTTTTGTAACGTAAAATACGTTTGGTGTCAATTTGACACTATGCATTACAACCAAAGATTTAAGTGTAATACCACTGAAAAGCTAATTATTTCGATTTATATTCATATTATATTTAAATATTTATTTAACCCTTTCATGCCCGATGTTGCCTATAGGTACGACATTGTACTTATAGGCTTCAAAATCCCGTTATTTTCATGTTGTTGACCAGTAGTTTTTTGCATCATGTAGCCTTAAGTGTTGTGCAAGCTTACAGTTTTTTGTTCAATCGAAAGCTTTGCACGTTTCCATTCAATAGCAGTTCTCCGTAGAATAAAATGGTCGAAATCAAGATCAGATTACAAGAACAGTGTTTCTACAAAAAGTTCTTAAAAACATTAAATTAATTATTTAATTGCAAAACCAAGTGCTCAGTTCCAATAAATAAAGGTAAGAGAGTTATGTACAAAAAAAAAAAAAAAAAAAAAATCATGAGAAAATTGTTTAGTTTGTCCAACAACTGCCCAACGTGTCAAATAAGCCACATCCTGTAACTAACGAACCCGGGCTTTCAAATTTTTGTCAGTTCATATTTGAATAAATACATATCTGACCTCAAAAAATGTGTAGCCCCACCCAATTTAATTCGGGCATGAAAGGCTTAAAAAACTCAAAAAAGGAATGTTTAATATTTTTTTCCACACTACAAAAATAAAATTAAAATAATTCATAAAGCATAGTACTCTGTTCAGTTTCACGTGAAATTCCAGTCAAATCTCGATATAAAAAATTAAAGCTGCAAAACAAGCGTGGAAATTTTTGCAATATGTTCGCCAGAGAAGTACTCTGTTCCGCTGTGAAAATTTGTCGCAACATGTTTATGAGCAACATTTTTTCACGACAATTTAATTGGCCTATTTATTTTGGAGCGAAAAGTGAGTCGTCAAAAAATGTCAGTTTTAATTTAAAAATAAGTGCAAACAGAAGAATAAAGTATGTTTCTAATTTGATTTATAATTTTTGTATTATTTTAAAAAGGTCTCCAATTAAATATTGCAGTGGACATAAATTTTATCAAAATAAGGAAGGGCCAGCTCAGTGATGAAAAAAAGAGGTTGCTGTGCTCCATAAAGCGACGAAATCTAAAGGCGAATTTACACATTTCACTCAAAACGATGATAGTGAACGTTGAACGATGACAGTGAATCAATTTTTAATTTACATTATTCAAAGTGTTGAATGTCAAAATGTATTCGTTGGCTGATTAATTTTATTGACGTTTAAAAAAATTAAATAAATAAAAGCTATTCAGCAATTAAATAAAAAAAATATAAACTTTCTGCTTGAAATTATGAACACCTTGTGTTTCAGTACGAATAACGTATCAGTTCGGTTTGCTTTCACTTTCATCAAAAGTAGGAAGACCTTCTACATCTTTCACTGTTCATTGTGGATGACAATCATCTTCATTTTAAAGATGAAACTCAATTTACATTTTACAAATCAGATGATTCATCCAAAGTGAATGATGATAGTGAATCGTGTAAATTCGGCTTAGTATGCAAATATGGGTGCACATCATGGTATAATTATTTGACAAGGTAGCCGTGACAGGTTTTTGGCGATTGGTAGTTGTCAAAAACAGCTAAAGGAGTTGTAGTTTGCTGCTTTTGACTAGCTATGTGCTTATTTTTTACTTTTCTTTGATTCATTAAATTTGTTCGTGAAGTTTATTGGAATGTTTTTAGTTTGCTGCGATTGACTAGCTATGTTTAAGCCGTTGCTTATTTTTTCACATTTCTTTGATTAATTGCATGAAAAGTTTTTTTTTGACAACTACCCATCGCCGCTCGTGAGAAAAAAGCCAGTCTACGCTACTACCTTGTCAGATTTATCATAAATCCACATAAAAGCTTTATGAGAGTCAGCGAGCGAACGATTTAAAGTTTTTGAGAGCGAGAGAATAAGTAAGCGACAATGTGAGCAAATGTGAGCATAATATTGAAAAGCAATAGAAATGATATGTAAAGATTTGATGCACGAAACATCTGAATAAACGATGTAGCTGCCAACAAAATGTAGCAGAATTTCATTAGGTTTTAATTAAAAAATGTGGGCAATTTTTTTACTAAACTACCCTACACTCAAAAAAATACTGTAGTAACATTTACTACACAATGTGTATTTACTTCGTATATATGTAGTTTTATTTATTTTTGAATACATATGCAGTTATTCAATATATTTTTACTGAATTTACATTTAAATAATTTATACTACATGAAGTAGTTGCATGTAGTTGTTTACATACATTTATTTAAATAAAGAATATCTACATTAAAATAAATTGCACATGTATTTGATAGCAATTGTATTTCAACTAAAATAATTATAAAAGGTTCGTGATGAAGATCTGTGGTAAGTACACTTCTTAAAATGTATTTTTTTTATACAAAATTCTTTTATTTTCTTATAATAAAAGCAATCTCTGTACTGTGGCAGAAAACGTTTTGTAGTTTTTTTTAATTAATAAATGAAAAACATTTAATTTTAATGTAGATTAAAATATTTTCTATAATTACAAAATATGTAGTAAAAGTAAATAATTGAAATTAGTAGAAATAATTACATTTTTATTTGGACGGTGAGTTACTAATTTACATTTGTTTTAAATACATTTTTATTTATTTTTACTACAGGATTTTTTTGGGTGTACGAACATTATATAATTTAAAGTTATATTTTTTGCATTATCTCTTATCTTTTTGTTATATAATTTCAAGAATATAATATCATAAAGATGACATAACCTAGGTATATTTTGTGTGTTGACTTGGTTTTTTTGCCGTTTTGCCGTTTTGCCACATGATATTCTTAGTGTTATATTATTGTAAGGGCGATTCTATCAGTTGAAGCTTAGCCGCGAATAATGTCGTAAGCAATATTTTTTAAGATGTTTTTTTGCGGAAAAATTTTTTATTTAACTACTTTTATATATTTTTATTATATTATTGCAAATACATGCAAAACATATAAAAAGTACTCAGAAATGCAATTTTCATTTGTTCTTATTTATACAACAAAAATATTTTTTGAGTCATTTTTTGAGTAAAAATTCAATATTTTGGACCGTTTTTGAAAAAAATAAAAGAATATATTCACTGACCTAACGCTACAGTTGAAACTATTTTTGTAAAGTGCTTTAATTAAAACTTTGATCAAAATAATTTGAATTAAATATATTTAAAAAAAAGCGGATATATTTGCATCGAAAGTCAAAGTTTTGATTTTCATGACGTTTTTTCTCATTCTTGGGGAACGATGTTTTATGAAAAAGTCGTTGTACCAAAAATTTGTGAAATTCTAAAGATATGTGAATGTTTTTGGTATTAAAATTAGTGAAATTTTTTTAATTTAATTTGCAAAAAATTTTTGTCAAGAAAGATTTTCAACGCATGTGAAAATGGGTGAAATGACCGTGATCAAGACTAAGTATGTTACAATCTAATCTAGGATGCACACAATATGTGTACTCAAATTGAGCGAAGTCCGTTTAGCCATTTAGATTTGTATAAATGGCAAATAAACAAACAAACCAGAAAATAAGTTTTATTAATATAGACTTTGTGCTAAATTGTATGTATGAGTATTATAGAGCCAATGCAATTCGAAAAGAATTCAAGAATTTTCAAAGATTTTTTCGATTTTTTTAAGTTTTGAAAAATATGTCCCCAGTTATGATTCTATAACTTTAAAAGTATTTTTTCATATTACAAAATTTATACATGTTTGCAAATGTTTACATCTTTCGTTTAAGCTATCATTTGTATTGATTTAAAGATTTTTGTATACATTTTCTAAATTCTACATTTGTGAAAGAGTTTAAAAAACATGGTTAATACTCAAAATTACCTTCTATACAGGCCAAATATGCGATATCGGATAGCTTTGTAATTATATTTCGAAAAGCCTCAGAATTCGGTATTCGACCACAATTTACAAGTAGCGTTTCCTTGATAACATGTGATGGGAGTTGGGCAAGGGGGCGTGGTACCTCCTACACCACCCAAATTTGCGATATCGAATTGCTTTGGAGTTATAGGCCGCGTAGCCTCGGAATTCGGTATTCGACTACAATTTACACTTTTCACTGATAACATTTTATGGGCGTTACCCCTCCCAAACAACTGAAATTTTGAATATTGAATAGCTTTGGAGTTCTAGGTGGCCGCACAGCCTCAGAATTCGGTATTCGACCACAATTTACTCGTGCCGTTTCACTAATTGCATGTTATGGGCGTTTGGCAACGGGGGCGTGACAGCAACACACAAAGTTTCAGCTAGTTATTTATACCAGCGCGAAGATTTCGTTGTTTTGTTTTGATTTATTTTTGACGTATCTTTGTTTACGTTATTTCTTTTATTTTACTCATTTCAAAGAGTTTACAGTGTTGCAAATCCTATTATAACGTGAAATTGCGGTTTAGGGATTTTTAATTTTAGCTAAAAACGCTAAGAATGTTTGTAAACAAAATCTTTAGTTAAATATATGATAATTGGGTTTTTAAAGTCTGAAGAATTTGTTTAGTATGAACAAACCACGTCGACTTTGATGCAGGTAATTTTGAGTATTTTTACTACAACCGAAATACGTAAATATCCAACCTGCTACAATCGTTGATATATTTTTTTAACCACAAAGTAAAAATAAAACCAAATTATATATCAAAGTCATATTTTTGCGCACGTTAATATGGGGGAAATGTTAAATAAACGGTTTATTTTAAACTCTTTCACAAATGTAGTATTCAGAAAATGTCTACAAAAATCGTACAAATAATCGTAGAAATAACAGCTTAAACAAAAGGTATAAATGTCTCATTTGTAAATATTTATAAAACTTGTAAAATATATGAATACTTTTGGAGTTATAGGATCATAACTGGGGAAATATTTTTCAATACTGAAAAAAGTCGAAAAATTCTTGTAAAAAAATTTCGAAACAACCTGGAAAAGTCCTGGAAAGTACGAGTTTAAACTCTAGTCAAATTAAACTGAGGTTAACTCACCAAAATTGGACGTTTAAACTCGGTCTAGATATTTTAGCATTCGTTGAAGTTAAATTGACTTAAATGATTGTATAATGTGTTCTGTTTATGCCTAAACCGAGTTTAAACGTCCAATTTTGGTGAGTTAATCTCGGTTTAATTTGACTAGACTTCAAACTCGTACTGAAAAACTGGCCCTTAGAGTCCATTTTTTAAACTTAGTTAAACCCATATAGCTTCAAAACCAAATGAGAGCAGCAATTAATTTTTTTTCAGATTTGAACTTAGAAGTTCTTATTATATACATATGTTTCACGAGTGAAAAAAAATTTTTAACTAAAAGTAAATTATTATATAATTACTATTAGGTAATTATTCCGAAAAAATAAAAGTTGACCTTAAGATTTTTGCAGAGGCGACATAAAAACCTATCAATTTTAACTCCAAGTACTATATTGTCAACTAGCTGATATACCCAGTTTTACTTGGTAGTTCGTATAAATAATTATTATTATCCTACATTAGCTTTTAATTTATTGATTATTTATTAAACAAAAAGATAAAAGTAAATCTTTTGCAATCATCGCATTCATCATTTTTAAATGACCATTTCAAAATTTTAAGCAATTAAGGTTTTTTCCAAATGACCTTGTTATTTATTATGTTCATTTTATATGATTTAAAAACAAATTCTAAATGTTTGATAGTTTAAATCATACTTGATTTTAAATACAAATTCTAGTTGTTTGATAGTTTAAAATCGTTTATTGAGCTTTAGGTCAAAGTTAAAACAATTTATTGTTCTTACGAATCTTTCCAAAGAAACAACAACAACAATAACGTTTTTTCAATATGAAAAGGAAAAAATCACTAGCTGATTTTATTGCAATTTCGGCCCTGCTAAAGGCTTCATCAGAAATCTTTGTGATACCCGTGCAAGCGCGCACTAGCGCACTGCACCACAGAGTCGATGAGATTTGAAGTGTCAATTTCTCAGTTGTTCTTCTCCAATTTCGTATTTTCACATTTGTTGTTGTATTTTAAACGGTTTTAAACTATCAAACAACTAGAATTTGTATTTAAAATCAAGTATGATTTAAACTATCAAACATTTATAGTTTGTATTAAAATCATATAAAATCAACATAATTTTAAACAATTTTAGATTAAAAAAATTCTTATAATATAAGTACTTTTGGAAAAATAATATCAGTGCTTGAATTACATCTATTCTTCTTCAGTTGGTATCAGTTCATAATAGAAGTGCACTCTTAGAAATCTTGGACTAAATTTTTAACTTTTTTTTTTATAACTTATAAGACAACACCTCAAAAAAAACAACTTTTTAATTTAGGGAAAAGTTTAAAATTTTCTAATCCAAAAAGGACTACTTTTTAATCTGAAAAAAGTTGAAAATTTCGAGAATGCATGTTCGCAAAAAAAAAAAAAAAAATTACAAAACTATAAACAGATTAACTCAAAATCAAACTTGTCAGTGACCATTTCCTAATTTGAACCCAAGTCCTCTCGTCTGCCGGTCCGATATCTTACCCACTCGCCTGTCGCAGTTGATGACAAAGTTTTTCTATTTTGTTCTATTTTTAGATTAATAATTTCAAAAAAATTGTCTGATCATTTAAAAATTTTTTTAAACGTTTTTTAACAAATTCTTCCTACAAAACCTTAAAGTCTTATCCATTCGTCCAACTCCGTTGTAAACAAAGTTGCGCTTATTTTGCATCTTTACGAATACAAGTGAGCTTTCGGAAACGTGGGTTCGAGACCCAACTAGGACAAAAAAAATTATATTTTATTTATTTAAATTAAGATTTTTTATAAACTTTACTGTTTATTTAAAAAAAAACTAGCTTTTGTATTTTGGAAATTTTGTATTTTTTCACAAAGGAAATAAACTTTTTGTAAAAAATTTGTAATAGAATATAGAATTCACGATAGCTTTTTCGATGAAATAACCACATATAAGCAAAAACCGCACATTCCAAGTATTTCTTAAGATTGGATTAAAATTCGAAATTCTATAATAAGAAGGCTAGAAACAGTCAAACAAAATAAAAAAAAAATGATTAGGAGGAAATAGGAGGGGATGGGCGGGAAATTACTCTTAAGGGCAAAGCGTTTTTAAAAAATTATAAAAACAAAATGTAAAAATAAATTGATTTCGTAACAAAAATCAAACCCTTGTATTTTAAAAAAAAAAAAACCAATTTTGTGTCAAACTGCAATAGTTTTTGCATAAAAGTGATACGGCATATGAAAGAGTATAAAATTGCAATTTTCAGTTTTTATTATTTTTACAACAAAAACAACTTTTGCACCATTTTTTGGAAGAAAAAGATATTTTTTGGACCTTTTTTTTTAAAATATTAAAAATATAAATCCTTAGCTAAAGAAACTGTTGCAGTATTTTTTTGCAAGTAATTTGATTTAAATTTTAGAAAAAAGAAGATTGAATGAAATATATTAAACACAAAGAAGCTATTCGCGTCGAAACTCAAAACTTTGAATTTTGAGTAGTTTTTTTGGTAGTAGGTAATGATGTTATATACAAAAATTCATTGTATTAGGATTTTCTTTAGTTTTCAAGATATAAGAATGTTATTGGTGTCAAACAAACGCAATTTATTTTTCTTTATTATCCTTAAGAAAATCGAAAATGTTAGTATAATTTAAGTAAAACCACTTCTAAAAATATTTCTACGTGATGCGTTTTTTGGCACGGGGTGTATATCATTTGAAAGGTACTGCACTATAGATGTGCAGAAACATGTTAAATTTAAAATTGATGACCTATAACCCGAAATCTTAGCATTAAAAGTATATATTCAGAAAGGGATTTCAGAATTGGATGAAAGATCTGGGTGAAAAGGCGTGCACAATTTTATTGGATTTCAGATCGGTGACCTGAAATATAAGCGCTGCAAAAAAGTATTATTTATTTAATAAAGTTAAAGTAAAAAGTGCAATCCTTTAAATTTCAGAAAAAAATGGTGCATTTCTTAAGAAAATTCTGCAGGAGGGTTAACTGCATTATTCTGTATCACAAAGAAGCACACCAACGATGAGAAAGACACGATAAGCAATATGTTTTTGTATGAAAAAAGCTATTGCTTCTCGTGTCTTTCTCATCGTTGGAGTGCTTCTTCGTGATACAGAATAATGCAGTTAAATAATCTTTTTGAGGTCGAAACTTAGTACCTTCCTAACATCGATTGACAAAAAAAAAATCACAAATCTGTATAATTCTTGTTTGAGTTAAAACTTGTAACGATTAATATTTTCAAAGTCAACTATAAAGAATTTGTTTTCTCTAGAGCTGGCAGCCAAATCAATCTGTTTTGGTAACTTTTATTTCCTATTGTTTCTAGGACAACGTGCGTTACCTATGGCATAGGTTTCCATATTCGTTGGAAGCAAGTGGCAAACAGTTCCACCATTCACCTTCATGTTGGCCACCACCCAATTTCAAAGCCACAAACAACAACAAAAAACGTAGCAGCTGAGAGCCACATACCTACCTTTAATGTTCTTGCGTTGTTTAGCTGAATATTTTTTATTGACCAGGTGCAAGTGCTTAGCACTTCTACGCGGCTAACTTGGCTGGTTGATTCTTCAGCAAGGCTTGGCTAGAAATGGGCTCGTTTAGTTCCTTCGGTAGCTCGCTTGCTTCTTCGTTTGCTGTCGTCGAAACCGTTTTTCGATTGATCCACTCAAAGGATATTATTTCTGTTGTTAACCTTATCGCTAGTAACGGCTTATGGTTGTTGTGGCATCGACGTTTCCTTTCGCTTATGAACGTGTTGTTTCGCGTCGATTCCTTTGAAAAAATATATAAGAACTATTTGTGTAAAAAAAGAAAATTTGTCAATGTTTGAAAACGAAATTTTTCAAAATTTCAATGTTAAATTTCATGTTATGAATCGTGTTTTGAAAAATTTTCAAAAAGCTTGTTGTTGCTGCTCGTATTTAATCAGTTAAAACTCTAAAACGAGAAACTAATGCATTCTCACAACAACGACGACAGACCTAATTGTAATTATAAATCTTTGATGAAAATAGTCGTTAGAATTAATTGCATTTAATCGATAAAATCAATGAATTGCATGCATTGAACTGAGTGGCAGGACTCGGTGGA
Organism: Dichetophora obliterata; assembly: GCA_963920525.1. NCBI lineage: Eukaryota > Metazoa > Arthropoda > Insecta > Diptera > Sciomyzidae > Dichetophora > Dichetophora obliterata. The sequence continues at coordinate 74,045,833 of OY986436.1, forward strand.
TAAACGGAAGCATAGTGTTCCTTTTGTATTGCCAAGAAATTTCCATTAAGAAATGGCAGTTTAAAATGTGTGTGAAGTGTACAATTTGGTTCACAACCTAGAAACCAAATTGACCAATTTTTTCGGTACATCAGCAAATGGTAAATGCTATTTATATCTATTGGTGAATACTGTGATACATAGCCAATGGACTATGACCCAAGTTAAAAGTGGTCACGGGTTGAGTAAGTGATTTTTTCTTGTTTTTTTTACAGTCTTAGACGATGAACAAGAAAGTATATCTTATAAATACAATTAATGCGCCAAAATAATGCGCCACAAAAAAGTAGAACTAATAAATGTGTATATTTCTTTTAATTTCACGACTACTTTTGGGGGTTGATAAGCGAACAATTCAATAGATGTTACCAATTTATTTACTAATAATACGAAGTTAAATGGATATCGTTAGTCAAAGCTTCTCTAGAAGCAAATTTTTACGATAACATAATCCGATTATCGCTTTACTTATGTATAACGTCTATATCAATTATTACCTTGAATTGACCGAAATTGTAATCCCATAATTTTTAAACTTTTGAGAACTTTGCTTGCATTTTTTTTAACAAAAAAATCTTCCTATTATTATCCAAGTCTACTGCCGGGATAAGAAAGATTGTGGTATCAACATATTTCAATATTCTCAGATAAGCGACTTACAGTAATTTCTCAAAAATTAACTGATTAGGGTTTGAATGGCTACAAATATTTTGTTCTTTAGGACATTGAAATCCAGTTTGCTTTCAATATTAATGATGTTTTTGAACAAAAACTGTAGTTACCGCTTTTTTGATTGTTTGTTCTATAAATTTAAATTATCACACACCGCTAAAAAAGTAGAATCTACACTGAACCAAAAAGGTACATTATATTAATGAAAAGGTGCATTAATTTCAATGAATTATTCATTGATTTCGGTCCAATGAACTGTGGTCATTGATTTCAATGAATTTTCTTCATACTTTAATGAATAGTTCATTAAACTTAGTGATTTTCAATGAATGGTTCCTTGAATATCAATGTACACTTCATTGAATTCAATGAGCACGTTCATTAAAAAATGCCAAAATTAATGATTTTTTCATTGAATTTAATGAAAAGTTCATTGAATTCAATGTAAAGTTCATTGAATTCAATGTAAAGTTCATTGAATTCAATGTAAGGATCATTGAATTCAATGTATAGTTCATTGAATTCAATGTATTAAAGTTCATTGAATTCAATGTATAGTTCATTGAATTCAATAAATTAGGTTCATTGAATTTAATGTATTTAGTTTATTGGATTCAATGTACAGTTCATTAAATTTGATGTATTCAGTTCATTGAATTCCATGTATATTTCATTAAATTTAATGTATTTAGTTCATTGGAATGAATGATCTATACAGTAAATTCAACGAATTATTTGTTAATCCCTTTCTAAAAATTTTTAAAATAAGGAAATAATTACAATTTAAACAATATTTTTTTATTTTAAAGAGTCAATTAACATACAAATTTTTGAAGATTTTGAATAATTTTTAAATTTATACAAATATACGGCAATAAACTCCCACACGAAAGTGCATGCCGCAGGATATTTTAATTGAAAAAATTGAAAAATTTTAAAGCACACATCTACGGCTCTAATAAAACTAGCAAATTGAAATTTTACACCATCCATGAATACATTAAATTGTTGGAATGAGGAGAAGTTCTTCTCTCCAACAGCAAGGATTAATGGTTGAATATATTCGCCTTTAGTTTTTAAAGACTCAATATGCTCCTCGACTTCCTGGATGCTGCTTCCAACAAAAACGAATGCCTCTTGGGAACTGGTAATTGTATGCTTTAGGAAAGTTTTTCTTCCACAGTTGTCCTTACTGCATACTTTTTGAGTGGGCACCAAATACGCATGAAGGCTCCAAAGAAGTTTCATAGCAGTACTGTCTGGAAAGATATTAATTGAAAAAAATAACTATTTATTTATGTAGCCTCGAGAAAAATTAAGCTTACCACTGTAATTAGTGAAATCTTCAATTTCTGCCAACTTTGCCCGCACAGCTTTATCTTTTATGTGGTTTTCATCCTTTAAAAATGTAAACATTTTTTGAAAATGATGGCAGCAGTCACTTAAAATGCCAGGTATATTTCCTATCATTAACTAAATTAAAAATCAATGTATGGTTCGTTAAAATTTGATTTACAACTGGAATCAATGTACTTTTCATTGATATCAATGAAAAGTCCATTAAAATAATGAAAACAAATCATTGATATTTATTTAGACATTTTTAATGAATATAACTTCATTGATTTCAATGAGCAGTACGTTAAAAACTATGAGCAATTCATTAAAATTCAATGATTTTTTCATTAAAATCAATGAATTAATTTTAACGTATGCTGTTCATTAAATTTGTTTTTTCTGTGTACATCAACTGTACACGGTTAAAAATCTTGGACTAAACTTTAAACTTTTTTGGATTACATATAGGACAACACCAAAAAAGATTACTTTTTTCACGGAATCCAAGGAAAAGTTTAACATTTTGTAATCCAAAAAATATAAGTTTCTAGTCCGAAAACAGTTTATAAAAAGCAATATAAATATCTACTTAAAATAAAAAACTTTTCCTACCAGTTCATGATTTGAACACATGTCCTCTGATGTGCTGGTCTAACCATTCGTCCATCTCAGTTGTTAAAAAGGTTTTGCTTATTTTGCATCATTAGGAAAGCATTTAAGCATGCAGTCCGTAAGTAAGCAAGCAAAAAAGTGGGTTCGAGACCCAGCTAAATTAAACAAAAATAAAAAATGTCTGACCAGTTCGTGATTTTAACACACGTCCTCTAATGTGCTGATTCAACACCCTATCCACTCGTCCAACTCAGTTGATAATAAGGTTTCGCTTATTGTGTATCACTAATAATGCAAGTTCGTTCCTTTCAGGAACGTTGGTTTGAGACCCAGCTAAATTAAACTAAAGTAGGGATTAAAAAAGAGTGCTTTTTGGATTAGAAACTCGTTTAAACCAAAGTTTGGATTAAAAAGTAGTCCAAACTTTTTAACCGTGTACGTTTTATATAGTAAAAACTATTTTTGTTTATATATTTATGACATTTAAATGATATATTTTTTAATCCATCATTATTATATTTAATAAAAAATCAATATGTTATATATAAAAATCAATATTAAAAATGTTTTTTGGGGCACAAAAATTAAGAACCAAATGTATTTTAAACAACATTAAGGGAAAATGCATTATCTGCAGGTAGATACCGCATTTTTTTGCTTAAGGGGACAGTACAAACCTGAATTTTCAAAAAATCAGTTTTTTTTACAATTGATTTTTGTTCAAAAGACCTCCAAGAATCTATTTTTAATGATATAAAGTTTGAAATTAATATCTATTTTAAATGGCGAAGGTTTTAAGCGCTGAGCGTCAAGGCGGTATAATCGGTGTTAAAAACTTTAAAGCGTTTTTTCTAGAAATCACATTTTTTGAGTTGGCGAGCGTAATAAAAAAAAACTACTACACTGATCGTTCTGAAATTTTAATATGTTGTTGTACACATATAAGTCTATAGATTGAACTACTGTTGAAAGATCGGTAAAGTATTTTTGGTTTTCAAGGGATTTTTGTATCCAAAAATTCGGCTAATTTCGAAAAAACGCCGCCATTTTGTCAATTTTTGCCAAAAAAAAGTCTTTTAGTTCAATCTATAGCGGCTTTTATGCTGATTAAAACCCCGTTTTTATTTTTTTTTCAGACGTTCCAGTGAGCCTGCATTTTCAAAAACCTGCAGCAACCTGCAGCGCTGGAAAAATTCAAAAAAAATTTTTATACTATTTTTACATAAAAATATATATGCAAAGTTTCTATAAGATATCTTGCTCCTTTCTTAAAAAAAATTTCATTTTAAAGATTTCATTTTTGAAAAAATCCAGGTGTGTTCTGTCCTCTTAAATAATTGCTTTAATTTGTGTAGATATAACATTTCAGGTTAAAATATTAAGTAATTGAGCAATAATTCGAAATTTTTTTTTTATTTTCTTGAGGATGAAAGAAGGATGATTAAGAAAAAACTATAAAACTTATTTTGATTTTAATGCTACATGCCCCATCTTCCTTATGATGGCAGTCTAGGAGCAGGTATATTCGAAAAAATTTTAATTTTTATGAATAACTAAAATCGAAAATAAATATTATTCTTTTTTTTCTTTTGGTTGTAATAAAAATGTCTTTTTGTTTAATGTCTTTCTGCTCAGCTAGTTTTTGACACCCTCTTTTATATTTCTAAGAAACTTCGAGCATGGAAATCCTTCTCTGTAACTTAAATTTTTTGGATTTCTAATTTTTTCGATTAAAAACAGTTTACTTTACAATTTTTAAGTAATTATTGAAGCAATCGCCCTTATTCTTGAACCCGCGCTCGCTCTCAAAACGACGTCGAAACAAAATTGTTATATTTTTGAAACTTTCAATTACGACGTTGAGATCTGCAGTGATTGTTCAATCAATTATTGAGCAAACGTCGTCAAAAAATATTTAAATTTGTGATCGTCGAAATGATCTTCGAAAATAATTCATTAGTGAAAGTGAGCTCTCGACGACGACATTTACTCTACGCAGATTCAAGAATAAGGGTGAATATTTTAATACAATCCAATTTTCATTTGCTTGAATCAAGCAAATGTTTTGCTTAATAGCAAATCAGCAAAACTTTGCTCAATCACAATATGATTTTAGAAAAAGATTGCTAAATTGCAATCACTCCTCGTGTAATTGCTTGAATTTAATCAAAATTTTGCTAAGTTACAAACTGAAAAGCAGATTTTTACTTAATCCAAGCAAATATTTGCTTAGTTATTATAAATTGGAATAGCAAATTTTTACTAAATTTAAGCAAATATTTGCTTAGTTATTATAAATTGGAATAGCAAATTTTTACTTAATTCAAGCAAATATTTGCTTAGTTATTATAAATTGGAATAGCAAATTTTTACTAAATTCAAACAAATATTTGCTTAGTTATTATAAATTGGAATAGCAAATTTTTACTAAATTCAAGCAAATATTAGCTTAGTTATTATAAATTGGAATAGCAAATTTTTAATCAATTCAAGCAAATTTCTGCTAAACACATGAGCACACGTTTATGTTTAATGAAGAAAATAAGGCGACGATTGGTTAACAACTTCAATGGTCGAATGGATAAGCCCATGCACATATACTCACGCGGCCGAGGTTCAAATCTCCAGATGGTGGAAGTTTTTCAATTCAATTAAATGTTAATAACACTGTGCGGCACGAAAATCTGTATTTAATACTTTCAACGTTTTTTACTTAATTTAAATATGAGGAATCTTGTGGTGACATCCGTTTTGCCACTTCACCGAAGACTTTAGTGCAAAATTTTTTTTTTAATTAGTCCAGATATGCACTCATTTGCATGTTGAGAACTCTTAAACCATTAGGATTTTCATTTTGGTTTTTTCAGCAAACTTATTTCTATTATTCTTGCCAACAACTTTGTTGAACAAATATATAACGAAAAATCATTTGAAATTGTCTTTAAACATTTAATAAGCGACATATGTCTTGCCCGCTTTCAACACTTCAAAGCAAATAATGTTACTCATACGCAATGTGGTTAGAATTTTTTCGTTTGACTTTTTGTAAGAAACACTCAAAAAGACCCACTGGAAGCGATTTTTTTATATTCATTTATTCAGCAAAGTTGTCAGAATTATAGAAAGAACTTTGTCCAAGAAACAAAAATTAAAAGCCCAATGGTTCAAGAGTTATCAACATGAAAATGAGTGCATATCTTGAGTAAAAACAATGTTGTTCTAAAATGTTCGGTAAAGTGGTAAAACAAATGTCACCACGAAATTTCTTATACCAAAATTAAGTGAAAAACGTTTAAATCATCAAATACAGAGAAAAAAAGATACAAAAAAGCGCACAGTGTAATTATTTCACTTCAAAAATATGCTAGATTTCAGCAAAAACTAATCAAAATTTGCTATTTCAATTTGTAATAACTAAGCAAATACTGGCTTGAATTAAATAAAAATATGTTTTTGGAGATTATAATAACTAAGCAAAATTTTGATTAAATTCAAGCAAATATTTGCTTAATTATTATTAACTGCAAAAGGTAATTTTTACTTAATTCAAGCAAGTATTTGCTTAGTTATAATAAATTGAAATAGCAAATTTTGATTAGTTTTTGCTAAAATTTAGCATAATTTTGAAGTGGCTGAGAATCAAGCGCAAGTTTTGCTTAACCACAATACAAATTTAGCAAACAGTTTTCTTCGTGATATAGCCCAATTCAATCCAATCAAATCTAATTTAATTCCATCCAATATAATCCAATCCAATAAAATTGAATTCAATCCAATCCAATTCAATCCCAATCAAACTCAATCACACTCCCAATCCCAATCCCAATCCCAATCCAATCGAATAGATCCATGATACGATCCAAATGATCCTTTTAAGAATATGCCAAAATAATCCTAATTGACTTAAGTCAAGCATTTAAAAATATTTAAGCATTTTAAAAATGTCTTCTTTTAGTACTTACTTCTAATATTACATTTGATATTATATTAACAAATTATGAATCCAAAATAAATTGCTTGATTGAAGTAGCTGATACAAAACTCGAGTTTAGGTCATTAAAGCCTTATATTTCGTGGTAGTTTTTTCGTCTATAGCTTTTTGAAAGCACTATATCATAATTATAATACAGCAGCTAAAGCTATTATACTAAAAATAATCCTTGAAATAACCGTAAAATAAAATCCATTTAATCTAATCCAATACAATACAACCCAGTGCGTGGACGTCCGCAGGGGGGGGGGGGCGTCGGGGGGAGCAAATACACTAGGCAGTGAAAATTTTAAAAATATCTTCATATTAAATCAAAAAGCCGTAAGCTACAATTAAAAAATTTTACGGGAGAGTCAAAAAACTTTCTAAATTGTAATTGTAATTCCTAAATTAAACTTTGGCATTTTAGAACTTTTTTAATAAAAACGTCGTTTTTAGTTGTAGGAGCGTAAAATTTAGCAGGAACATGTATTTTGATAAGCTGCATCAATAATCAATCAATAAGTCCACTTTAAATTCATTGTAACTTACGGCGTTTTTGATTTTACTTCCTTACTAACTTAGTTGGCGCTACAACCGTATGTCGGTCATTTAGAAGCTTCGATAAGTGTTCCTTCCATAACGTCAGTGTACACTGGACATCTGCCACTAGATTCCCGTTTTCATCCTTGCAGGAAGAGGCCCCGTTTTTAAAACCATCGGCAAGGCGTCTTATTTTTTCGAAAAATTTTCGGGCCTCATTCCTCTCACCATACATCTTAATCTTCTCCTGCTCGCGCTTTTCTGTCTCTCTTTTTTTCCACCTGAAAATACGACTCTCCTCCTTCCTCTTTTCTTTGTATCGCTCCTTAGCAGCGCGCGTTACAACCGACTGCATGGTGCCTTTGTAGGCGGCGTCTTTCTCTGCAGTGGCGTCGCGACACTCCTGGTCGTACCACCAGGTTTCGGCGAGGGTGGTGGAAGCCAATCACCTCTTCAGCAGCCGCACGCATGGAGTTGGAAATGTGTGTCTACTGAGCGCACATATCATCGATTGGAGGAATGCTTTGAAGCAGGAGTGGGAGTCGAGTGGCAAAAGCTTCGGCTGTCTGTCTGTTTTGATTGCAGCTTGTCGACGTCTAGCTTTCTCTGTGTAGGGTTGCGTGTATTCTTAGCTGCGCACAGACGTGTATGGATCTTGGCTGCGACTATATATGCATATAGTTATGCTTATATATTTTGAAGAGAACTCAGAAATCATTTTTTTAAGTATAATCTATATATATAAAATAGGATGTGTGTATGTATGTAACGTATGGACTCCAAATCGGCTGGGCCGATTTTGATGAAATTTTCAGGTAATGTTCATCTTGGTACGGTGGGTAACATAGGCTATATTTGGACCCGATAGGTGGCGCTGGAGTGGACTTATATCGAAAATTTGAATTTATGGACCAATTTAACTGAAATTCAGAATGTATGTTTGTTTGATCATAAGAAAATAATTTGTGTATAAATGGACCCGATAGGTGGCGCTGGGGTGGACTTATATCGAAAATTTGAATTTATGGACCAATTTAACTGAAATTCAGAATGTATGTTTGTTTGATCATAAGAAAATAATTTGTGTATAAATGGACACGGTAGGTGGCGCTGGGGAGGACTTATTTCGAAAATTCTATGGCGTTAAAAATATATAAATACTTTTAATTTTATTTTATAACGAGGGGAGTAGCGAAGCACACCGGGTTCAGCTAGTTATAAATAAAGCTGAGCTAAACCATGCATGCATTTTTAAATAGTATGTTGTAACCGTCGCAGTGATAATTACGATACCAATAAATTTACCCTTGTTTCACAGGCACTTTTCAATACGAATTCTTACACTCAAAAAATTTTGTGTGTTCATTCTACGAATTTAATTCGTAGTTTGCAGTCACGAATAGGATTCTATAGATTGGACTTAGTTTGGTACATATTACAAATATTTTATTCGTATTCGTACAAAAACAAATGTGTATTGCACGAATACATTTGTTATATTTATTAATAACGAAAAAAAAAAACATTCTATCTTGGCTGAGTTTAGAACCATGATTTTTTAGCGTATGGGCCACGTAGTCTTTAAGTAGACTACGGCCACCTTGCCGTAGAAATTAAGAGAAGAAATTACGAAGTTATTTGTACGAGAAATTGAGGAATTAGTCGAAGATCTACAGCAGATGATAAAGGGCATTTAAGCCAAAATTCGGCTTAAAAAATAGTTTTTCTGTCATAAAAATGACCCAATTTGGATAATTTTTTAATATTTCGTAAACTTAATATAATTGCTTATAATCTTGCAGCATTCAAATTTGAGAAAATCGCAGCGATCTAGGCGAGGGCAAAGCTTCTAATTCAAAAGTGAAAAAAATTTGGAAATTATTAATAAAGTAATTTTAGATTGAGCACTAATTTGTAAAAAAATCTGATGGCAAATTTTTGTTAAGAAAACGCTTTTACATTAGAATAACTCATGGTCAAAAGTTCTTTTTATGACAAAAATTTAAATAGGAAACTCGATTTGGAACGTTTATTTTATACTTCTTCAAATTCACGTTTTTAACACGCGTCCATCTATTTTGAGAATATTCTGGATTTTTTCGCGTCACGTGCTTATATTACATTCAGGATTCAGAACCAAGCCTTGCAGAGAGGTTCTTTAATATGTTAAGAAAATGGATGGAGCCTAAAAGCCGTCTATACTTTACCTCTTTATATATTTATTCATACGTTTTGAATTAAAAAAAATTATTTTTTTAAATAATTCATATATAAGGTATGTTTCCAAACTCAATTTAAATAGTATGCTGCTAGAACTGATGCATGTTGAAAAAAGAAATAAGTCAGTTGACATTTCAAGAATAGCAACAACTCTAATTCTTAATTTTTGCGGATTATATGGATTTTTACCTCCTAAATACAAATATGAAAAATTTCAGGCCGCTCGCAATTGGTTTATGAGTTATAGGCCTCCAATACTGAAAAAACGTCTGAAACGTCTGAAATACTGAAACGTCTTGCTGATTTTATTCATATAAAACAAAAAATATTAGGAAATTTTCGTAATCTGATTTGAAAAGAGGAAAACTTGGGGGAAAAATAGAAATTAATACGTTTTTAATTAAGGATAAAGTAGATTTAATAATGTGCGCATTATTCAATTTACTAAATTACTAAGAATATTTGTTAAAAATTTTTTTTAAATTACTTGAAAAAAAATTAAATTTGAAAATGTTTCGGGCATGATACGAGAAAGATTTTTATCCCATCTTTTTACCCAAAAATTTTAGAAAATAATATTATATAGGCTACAATTTCTTTATGTGCATTCTAGACTCCTTTATGCCTTTTCCCTCTCCAGAACAAATCCTGCGGACGCCCTTGACTCAATACAATCTAACTCAATCCCTTCTAATCCAACCTAATCCAATCCAATTCAATGCAATCCCAATGCAATCAAATCCAATTCCAACCAATCCAATAAAATCTAATGTAGCTTACAGATTATCTCACATTCCTACACATCCGTTATTAAATAGCGAGCATTCCAACTGTTCATACCTGGGTGTCATACGCACGCTTGATTTTTGTTGTTGTTTTTTTTTACAATGGCGTCCACTGGTGTGACAGAGAAAATCAAAAATGTTACCAACAAGCCAACATGGGTGTCATACTCGCAAGCACGCTTACAGACTATCCTACCTGTGGGAACATGGCCGGCGTAATCCGTAATAAACTGTAAGCTGCATAATTCTATTTTATAAAACTAATAAAAGCCAAACATATCCAACGCCATTCAACTCAAACATATCCAACCCAATCCAATCGATTCCATTCTAATGCAATCCAATTCGATACTATCCAGTACTGGATTTAGGGGTGGGCCTGTCAGGCTCGTTCCTAGGGCGGCGACATTTTAGGGGCGACAACATATTTGAGAGCTGAAAAATTTTGAGGAAAATAAAAAGTTAGGAACGAAATCATTTTGGTTGCAGCAGAATTGACACAGCGGCAAAATATTTTCGTAGCTAATTTATAAAGAAAGTCAATATATGGAAATCAATGAACTAGTTTGACGAGTGCTGTAAGTTTTTGGGCGGCCAAATTTTGAGCGACAAATGTTTAAGGAAAACTAGCAGCAAAAATTTCGCTTACAGGCAATGAATAAAATATTGCAGAAAACTCGTGCAATTGATTACTTTTTGGGTTACAGAAAGTATTGCTTTCACATGGGCATGTCATTGGCATTAGTTTAATAAAATCAATGAATAACGCTAAAGGGCGGCAGAACATTGTTTTTATCACATTAATTGGAAATTATGTTTCGCTGACAGAAATGTGAATGTCACGCTGTCATGGTACAAGAAATTATTTTATTGAGTACACGGTCTTATATTCCCAATAAGATGAGAAACATTTAACCAAAAAACACTCATGGTTTAATGAGACTTGCAGGATTGCAGTCATATCAACAGAGAAAGCCTTCCAGAATTGGCGTTTTCACAAGAATATTGATACCAAAAGACTTCGCATCGAAGCAAGGAATCGCTGTTAAGCAATTTTAAAATGCTAAAAAATTCTGCACGAAACTTGCATTCGAAAAAAGTTGCTTCTCTGCAATAAAGTGAGCAAAAAATGTTGGACATGTGTTAAAAGAGTAAAGAATTAGACATTGTCATCGATTCCAACTCTTGTAAAAGATGACCAAATATTTACTGACTAGGCTGATAAAGTGAACCTATTGGCTGGATTGTTTCCACAAAATTCCACTCTCTCGGATAGTAATCAGCCACTGCCCTTTGTTGAGGGTAGATCTTCTGCAATGCAAGAAATTTACTTTCGAACGAGAGCAGTTACAAGGCTTCTTACAAATCTCAACATAAACAAAGCTTCTGGTGTAATACCGCCAATTGTGCTTTAAATGTGTGCTTCTTTGCTGGCTCGGCCTTTGCGCCACCTTTCGGAGATGTTGTCTCCTATAGAACAGAAGTATTTCCATCTTGTTGGAAGGGAAGGTCGCAAATGTCCAGCCAGTACCTAAAAATGACGAAGCCACGAACCCTGCAAGCTATCGATCCATTGACTGGTTTCACACGAGAAGCAAATGCTGAAGTTCATAATTTTTTTTTGTTCTCTTTTACTCTTTTTGACTGAATGATTCAGGTCTTGAGCGTCATCAAAATTTTGATTAAGTTTGAAGTTAATTTTCGCTTTTGCAGAGAGTATTTTTTTAGCTGGAAATACAACAACAAATTTGGATTCATTTTAGCATTTGCTTCTCGTGTGAAACCAGGCATTGCGATATGCTCTACGCTTTTCAAAGCTATGGAGGGCGTAATAAACTTTAACATTATGAACTATCTGGATCACAATCACTTGCTCAGTGATCGTCATTATAGTTTCCGTAAGGCCTAGTGGTGACCTTATGGCGTTCTTAAACGAAAAATGGAACCAATGCGTTCACTTTTTCGGAGACCACAAGGTTGTTTAAACGCGTTTTACTGAGTGTAGCATAAAGCGCTCGTATCAAAACTAATTCCACATGGTGTTGGTGGTAACTCTGCTTGATGAACCACGCGTTTCCTCAGGAACAGAACGATTCGTGTAGTAGTTGACGGTATTTCGTCCAAAGAACACCCCATCAACGCAGGAGTACCGCAGAGTTTGGTTCTGCTGCCAACCCTGTTTTTGGTTCTTGTAAACAACCTTGTTTCGTTGACACATAACTAGGCTATGCAATACCGGGATTTCGGGATCCTGGAGTGTTTCCAGTCCCGTCAGTCCCAGGATTTAAGTTTTAATTTTCGGGATCCCGGAATTTAGTTAAATTTTTACAAAACAAAAGTTTATGCAAAATTATATTTAATAAAACAAAATTATAAAATAAAAATTTATAAAAATCCTCTTCATCCTCTAATAATTCATTTATTATCAGCACTGCTGCCAAAACACATGCTGTCCATTCGAAATTGTTTAGTTTTATAAGTTTTAACAACATGAAACTTACTGCTAAAAGCAGTAATCAGCTATAGATTTCTTCAACATCATTTTGGTCGTTATGAGCGTCCAAACCACCAAACATCACCAAATTTCGAACCAATTTTGCACTATTGGACATTCATCATTCAACCAGAGTGCATAGAGCCCGTAATTTTGAGAATATTGCTGCAGTAGCAGAGAGTGTTCGTAAAAACCATGAACAATCGATTCGTCGCAGATCTCGAATTTAGTCGAAATTTGAAAATTGGACCCACAGAATAGACCACTTAAGAGCTAGTCGTGGGCAACATTGGAACGAAATAACTTTTAAACATTGAGTTGTAGGATCCAAACTATCATTCCAAATAAAGATTTGCATCAACACACTAACTTTTATTTATTTTATTTAGAAAACAAAGTACGAAGCTCTTATTGGATCACCCGTTAGTTCCTTTATTTACAGCTATTTTGAAAATTTTCGTAAAATTGTCAGAAGATATTTCTTGTTGTGTTGTTTTTAAGACCTGATCTCGACTTGTTCCTTTTTGAATTTGCACTAGTGCTCAAGCAAAAATGTATTTGATTTTTTTTTCTGTAGCTTCAATAACTTTTAGTTTAAAAACGATTTTAGATTTTTTTTACGTGTGCTTTGTTGTAAAAAAAACAGGATCTTTCAATTATAAAAATTATTTAAAATTTTTTTCAGTACAGTTACAATCCCGGTATTAGTCGAAAAACCCGGGATCGCTAAAACAACCCGAAATTGCAGGCCCTACACATAACCCAATCCATTCGCTTGCGGACGACATTTTTCATGCATACTCATTCAAAAAACTCTCAAGTTCTATGAAAATTACGAGAAAGAGAAAAAAAAAACTGTTCAGGAAAATGCTAATTTTCTACATTAAAACTACCCTACTTAACACGTAGTGTTTGATGAGATTCGAGATTTGGACGTTTCTGAGGAGTTCCTGTCGTCTGCTGCACTGCCTGGATTTGTCGAGTGCTGCATGCTGCCATCTACTGCTGCCTGTAGTTAGGGGCAGAGATAAAGAGATGGGAAACAACATTACATCTGATTTTGGTCCAATTTTAGTCAATACTATCACAAATATAGTAAAATCTCGAGGAAAGTCACCACTCCGGCGATATTTCATATGTTAACTCACCACTCCGCCGATATTTTTGTGGTTCAGAAATTCTCATCATAGGGTGTGTGCCAATCGAAAACTTTCACTCGTTGTAGAATAGAAAATTCCGAGTTGAAGAAAACTATATCTGTTGAAATGGTGTTGTTGTTTTAGCTGTGACAAATGGAGCATGAAAGGCTTATTCAAAAATTTTGACGTCTTCTTAGCGAATAAGCCACCAGTTGCCTTAATATCATACTTTTTCACAATACGAGATTCCTTAAAACCCATTTGACTAATACCTTTTCTTCTACTTATTTTGTTATTAAAAAATTTGTTATGAGTTTTATAAAAATGAAATTATTTTTCGTTAAATAACATTATAAAAACCAAAATTGTGTAAACATTATTAACTTGCAAAAAAAAAATTTTTATTCATGATGGACTGTAATACGAAAGAAAATACTGACTCATACTCAGTAGATCAATCGGCCAACCATTAAACATCCTTGAACACGATTTAACCCTTAATCAGCCATATTTTAAAATATTCAAAAAGTATATTTAAGGCATTTGTGGGTTCAGTTTTGTAATAAAAGAACATATTTTGTAACTTTTTGTAACAGTTTTTAATTAGAAGGTTAACATCAGTGCTGCCGCGACCATTTGAAAAAAGTATCCATGAAAAGGTCAAAAATGTATCCAAAAGTTTCCACTTTTGTTATTGTTATATACTTTTGTTATATGGAGTTGTTATTGTTCATACACTTGTTATTGTCCATACAGCTCCGCTAAAACAAAAGATACAAAATTAGTTGATATTTCTTTGAATAATCTCAAAATTTTAGCTCCACTGCAGCACATGACACGAAAGTGGTTGATAAAATACAAAATATTATTTTATATTTTATGGTGACACACCCTGTATCTTGAAAGTTTTACAATGCGGGAGGAAACTCCATACAGTGTTATACCTGCCTTATCAAGAATAATCACCAGCCGAGGAATTAATGCTATATCTAGAGCACCTTGTATATAATTCATGCAGCTTCAAATATAAAAATATAGGTGTCCCTATTTATTTCCACATAACTTTATGTCTTATTTTATAAAATAAAGAGTTTTACTATGTTGATTTTTATAATTTAAATACAAATTCTAAATGTTTGATAGTTTAAATCATACTTGATTTTAAATACAAATTCTAGTTAAATACAAAGTATTTTCAATATGAAAAGGAAAAAATCACTAGCTGATTTTATTGCAATTTCGGCCCTGCTAAAGGCTTCATCAAATAGCAATAAAATCAGCTAGTGATTTTTCCTTTTCATATTGAAAAACGTTGTTGTTGTTTCTTTGGAAAGATTCGTTAAAACAATTAATTGTTCTAACTTTGACCTAAAGCTCAATAAACGAAAGTTTTAAATTATCCGAATATATATTTTATTTATATACTTTGTATAAAAATCCTTAATAAAAAAGTTTTTTAGTTTACAATATTACAAGTTTACGAAATAAGTTGCAAGTACAAGCACTCGAATAAAATATGTCGCAAATTAAATAAAATGCAAATTAAATAAAATATTGGAGATGTGAAAGGTCAAAATTTGTAACTGTCAAAATTTCATCGTCCATTTGACACAGCAAAAAAAAAAACAATTTTATTTCAACACACACAAATTTTATTCAACTTGATATTTTCTATCCTACCACGACTGAAAAGTTTCTTTTCACCCTATGAGGTGAACTCACACAATACATGAGTTTCACCAAAGTACATAAAAAATGGAAAAAATTCATGCAGCCATATGTTTTGACGTCACAAAATGTAAGTTTCCCATCTCTTTATCTCTGGTTGTGGGGTTGCTATCTGCTTGGTGCCGTGCATTTCACTTTGCTGTTCACTTTGCTGGCTACTGGCTTTAATCACTGGACTCTGTGTGAGTTAATATTAAATAAAATATTTATTTACAATTTGCGATTGTTTCGCACTTGCTATAATATTGCGCCAGAACTGATAAACACTAAATCTAAGCAATCAGCTGCGAACTGTCAAACAAGTTTTGACAAAGTGTTGCCACGTTGTAAAAAGTAAAAATCAACCACTGTAACTATTTGTGCCGTCTAAACGTGCTAATTTACAAGAGGATAAAAAAGTAAAATGCATCACTTGTAATGAACATTTCCACTGCCACTGTGTGAATATAAAGAAAGCTGACTTAGAGTTCATGTTAAAAAACAAGCAACCATACAAATGTGCGAAGTGTCTCTCGGCTCGTCGGAAATCGATCATCAGCTCACTACCAATAAAAACTATTGTGAACTCGGCAGATACAGGCTTTAGTGTGATGGGCAATGATTCGACTCCTCCTGTATGTGTCCGCACTAAACTTTTGAGTGAGGATTCGATATTTTTCGACTTCGACTTTGATAAAAGTAATTGATCAAAAGTTCGAGAAGCAGAATGAAAGATTTGAACTGCGCCTTTCAAAACAAAGGGACCAGATAACCTCTCAAAATAAAGATGGGCTCACAACTGAAATACATGAGAGTGAGCAGAGAGTTTTAGCAGAGCTACGTCAAAATGTTGATGCTAGTTGGGTAACAAAATTAGAAGAGATGGCTCTTGAGTTCGATATGTTAAAGAATCAAATAAGCATTTTTTAAACTGAGCTTGACAGATCAAATGGGCAGCTTCTTGAAAAACATTGTACTGTTGCTGCGGAAGAGGCTTGACCTATCCGGAAGTGTGAGGTTGATTGTTTAAAAAAAGAGGTTGTTGAGCTAAAATCGCAATTGGCCAGACAAGACAATGCAGCTGTTTCTTATGTCCTTCGTCTTAACGGAATTCCGTTCTCTGAGGACGAAAACTTGGGTGGAATTTTGAATAAAATCTGCTCCGTCGTAAGCATTCAGCTTCCCAGCGTCAAAAACATGTTCCGGCTCAATCAAAAAGCGTCTATTCAAAACAACAGCAAAGATTCAACAATAATAGTAAAATTTTAAACACCTTTTGACAGAAATTTCTTTCTGAGCTCTTGTGCCAAATTTCAGCGAGAAAGCAAGGACTTAATACGTCTGCACCATGTTGGTTTTCAATCAACCAAGCCCATTTATATAAATGAAGGCTTGACACGAGCAAATTCTGCTATTCTACAGCATGCGCTCCGTTATAAAAGACAAAGCTTACTATTCGCAGCTTTCACTCGTCGTGGGATCATGCACATTAAGCTTCGAATTATTGGCAAAATTGGAAGCTCTTATAAATAGTCTTAATACCGGAAATGATCCTGACGATCCTGGCGCAGCAACTAACTCGCATTATTTTTGTGACATCACGAATTAATATCTTGATTTTTAGTTTCTTTAACTATGATTTTTATTTTATATTTGTGTATGTTACACCAGCGATGAAAATTTTTCATGTCATTAAGCACGCATTAGTTATGTTTCCTTGTTTGCTTCTCCTTAAATATGTAAACTTCCTTAATTTCTGAAGATTTTCGTTCCATTGACAGTAGCTACAGTATGATTCGAGTACTCTCTAAACAAAGAGCTGGGTTAAAAATTTGCCACATCAATGCTCAGAGTTTGGTTAATAAGATAGATGAACTACGATGTGTGTTTGAAGGTTCTGGTATGGATGCTGTTTGTGTAAGTAAGACATGGCTTAATAATGATATGTCAGATGCTTTGTTTAGGTTGAATGGCTTCAAACTATTTCGAGCGGACCGGGTTGGTCATGGAGGTGGAGCAGCAATATATGTCAGAGAAAATGTTACGTGTAAACTAATCTGCAAGTTGTTACATGATAGCATCATCGAATATGTCTTTGTAGTAATATCCAATGGTGATCAAAATTTGATTCTTGGGTCTGTATATCGTCCAAACCGTACTGTTGATTTCTCACCCTTTTTAAGCAAACTAGAAAACATTAAACTTTCTTTCACGGACATAATTATAACTGGCAATTTTAATAGTAACCTCCTAGTAGAAAATAATCTGGTGCAAGGTATGAATAGCTTAGGCCTACTTCCTGTCAATACTACAACGCCTACTCACTATACAAAAACCTCTAATACTGTCCCGGATTTATTCTTTGTTAGTGTTAAAACTAGAATCCTTCTTTACAACTAATTATCTGTATCTAATTTCTCACAGCATGATCTGATTTTTCTTGCCTATGACTTTCAACTCACTGACACTGTTAATTATTTCAGCTACCGCGACTTCAAAAACGTAGATTATCCTAGACTTGAAACTGCAATATTGAATATACACTGGGAACTTATTTTTCATATGATCTCAGTTTCTGATCAAGTTGATTTTTTTAAAGACAATGTCAATAAACTTTTTAATGAGTTCGTCCCTTTAAAGCATAAAAAAATCGATTATAAGCAACGGCCCTGGTTCAATAGAGCAATGGAAAACCTAATATTGCTGTGCAATAAAGTGTACAATCGATGGAAGCGTTTCAAAACTCCAGCATTATATAAGGAGTTTAAAATTCTACGTTAGATCTAAACAAAAAATTTGTCGATGTACCCATGCCTTCGGTTAGTCACAATGCTTATAGAAATGTTAACATGTCTTTTAATGTGGATTTGAGCTTGAGTTTCTCTTGCGTATGCCAGGATGATGTATTTAAAAGTATTTTAGCAATCAAGTCGAATGCTATTGGGTATGATGAAGTCAGCCCTATTTTTCTAAAAATGTTGCTTCCGTGGATACTTCCATGTATTACTTATATTTTTAATTCTGTGCTCACGAGTTCAATTTTTCCTAAGGAAGAAAGCTTAAATTATCCCAGTACCGAAATCACACAACGAGCACCGTCCTATAGCAATCCTGCCATTCATATCCAAAGCGTAAGAACGGTTAATATGTCAGAAAATCAACCCTTACCTGCATAGAAATGGTTTCATAACTGATAGACAATCGGGCCTTAGGGCCAAACGTAGTTGCATAACTGCCCTCATCGATGTATCGGAAGACTTGCGTTCTGGTTTAGATGACAATGGAGTTGGGTTCCTAGTTCTTTTGGACCACTCTAAGGCTTTCGACTACGACATTTTAGTGACTAAGCTTTTTAACATGTTCAATTTTACATCGTCAGCTGTGAATCTGATTGCGTCTTATCTTTCTGGAGGGTCGCAACCCGTTTTCGCCAATAATGTCTCCTCGGTCTTTCTCTCCCATTAAAAGAGGTGTTCCTCAAGGGTCTATCTTAGGTCCTCTTTTCTTTTCTTTATATATTAATGATCTACCTAGTGTTTTAAATAATTGTAAGGTGCAAATGTATGAATGTATGCTGATGACGTTCAGTTATATGTTAATTGTAAACGTGAGCATTTTTACTACTGTATATCCCATTTGAATAACATTCTTAAAAATATTGGTGATTGGGCACTCAAGAATGGTTTAAGCCTTAACCCTAATAAGTCTAAATGTCTAGTGATTACGAAGAAAATTATTGACATTTCCACTGCAACTCCTCTTCTATTAAATGGTAGCAATATCGAATTCGTAGACTCTGCTAAAAATCTGGGCGTAACCTTTAACAGAACGCTTACTTGGCATAACCACATAAGTAACACAATCGGTAAGGTCTGCGGCATGCTTCGTGTTTTATGGACGACGCAGCATTTTACACCTCTGTATATGATGAATTTCATTTAAAAATCGAGATAAAACTGAAATTTTGAACCCGACCACCTCAGATATCGATGAAATTTTGTTCATAGCTAAATTTGATTAATACAAACAAACAGTCATTTTTAGAAATGACTGTTTTGCGATTTTTTGGGCGTGGCACAGTGGGAAAGTTTTCGAAAAAACGCGAAAATGGTCAAAAAGAGCTCCATTTAAACTACAATAACTCAGAATCGGCTGAACCCATTTCCATGATCTTGGTATCATTAAAAAGATATTTTAACAGGCTTTATGACACGTTTTATGACACAAAAAAATTACACTGTAAAAAATTTATAAAAAAAAGAAAATTTTAACTAACGAAAAATCCAAAAAGATCAAGGGTTTTTTTACAGTGTATTACTTTTTTAGAAAGGTTTATCCTTCACCTATACCATATCAAAAAATAAAAATGGGTTTTTTTTTAGTTTTTTTTATATAATTTTTTAAGTAGTGTCACTTCTAGTAATTGCCCTTATATTTTATATTTACAGGTAAAATAACACAGTACAACACATGATTTGCCAACTCAATTCTGAGAACTGTATGTTCTTGTTCTTGTATAGACTTGAAACTTATTTCCGTTTTGTATTTTTTATGAATTTAAAAAAAAAATATTTCTTTTCTTCATGCGCTTATTTTTATCTTGGAAACTGTGGCTTTTATAGGAAAACAATATATGAACAGATTAAGGAAATTGTAATTTTTAATTTTTTAAAATTTATTTCAACTAAATCGGGCTAGTGGTTGTCGAGCTATGTCAAACAACAGGGCCTAAAACGTGATAAATTCCCCAATACGATAGTTACTAACTTCAAATCGATATTAAAAATATTTTGGCAGGTAAGAATACAAAACGAATGATGCAGAAATTCTTCTTTTTGGGTCTAATTTTACATACAGTTCTCAGAATTGAGTTGGCAATCAATGAACTGAAAAATGTTGTACTGTATAAATAAACATTGTCCCAGGAAAATTATGAATATATTTTAACCCCAAAAAATTCTTGCTTGCCTTAAAAATTGCTATATAAATGCACCTGATGAACGTACCGAAATTCATAATTATAAACAGTTTCGAGAAGCCAAGATATCCCATTACAATTTTTACGCGTATATTTTAAAAATTTGAGTGAATATGAATTCAAACAATAAGTACAGATGCATAAAAATATCTAATAAGTGTTGCGCTTCGCTTCGTAAAATAAGTGAAAACGAGGCTGCAAATATAATTGAATATTTTCCAGCTGTCGCCAGCATTCATTGTAGCCGTATTTGCGAAACTTGCCGGAATACACTGAGAAAAGCGCGCAGTCGTAATGAATCCAACGTGGAGCAGAATGAAGTCTCAAATTATTTACCAACAACGCCCAGCGATGAAATTAGGGAAGAATTGAATGAACTTCCAACTTGTACCAGCCGTAATGCAAACATCGAAAGCAACGAACTCATTGAAAATATAAATGATCATATTATTCCTCATCTACCAAACCAAATGTTGCCTCTTAAGAGGAAATATATCAAACGAGATGCATACAGAAATAGAAAATTACTGCAAATTTTGGAAAATGTAGCAGATTCAATTGGAGCTGATCCATTGTCTGATTTGTCAGCGCAACTTGAAAACGTCAAAGCCATTTACGAAGAAATTTTGCAAAACATCAAATATCAAATAGAGAACAGCTCAAATCTTTTGGAAAAGCAAAAACTTTTATCTCTCTTACCAATCAATATGAGTCACGCAGAAATTAAAGATCGTTTTGGGGATGATATATCTCACGATTGTATCAAAAAAAGTAAAGATATCCAAAGGAATAAAACGAAGTTTGCAGATATCAATCTTTTAAAAATGAGCACACGTAGTTTACCAACCGAAACTCTAAGCACAGTCAAGTTATTTTATGAAGATGATGAAATTAGCCGAATAATGCCAGGATCGCAAGATTTAATTACTGTTAAACAAGGAAACTTACGTGAAAAAGTTCAAAAAAGACTGATGTTATCTTCACTACGCGAATCTTACTACGAATTTAAAAAAAAAACATCCCTTGGCCAAAGTGGGTTTTACAAAATTTACAATGTTAAGGCCAAAAAATTGTATGAAACTTGGAGTTGGAAACCAGCAAAATATCTGTGTATGCACATTGCATCAGAATATGAAATTGATGTTTGAAAAAAGTGGCTTAAAATCAATTTGTATTGAAAGAGAATGCACATTTACCGACTACAAATATGTTCTCAAATTCGTTGTTTGTGATGGTGACATAGAAAAAAGCGAGTGTTGCGTTTCAATGTGTGGTCACTGCTTCAAAAATTTAAATAATCTAAAAACGCATATGCTAAAACATTTTCAAAATAACCAAACTGAAGAAATAATATACAAAAAGTGGAATACAACGATTAGATGTGTTCTGGAAACGTTAACCACCAACCCAGAATCATTTGTCAGCGATTTTACTAAACACATCAAAGTTCTGATTCCGCATCATTTCATAGCAAAGCGACAATCTGAATTTATCAGCAATAAAAGAGCGGCGCTGCTATCAGGAGAAATGTTAATTCAAATGGACTTTGCTGAAAATTAGGCATTTCTTGTACAAGATGCCGTGCAAGGATACCATTGGAATAATGATCAGGCTACAATACATCCGTTCGTTATTTATTACAAAGGTAATTATTTTAATATTTTGGTATTAGTAAACACATCCATCCACACTCATCAAAATATTTAATATTTTTTATTTATTTGTTTTTTTCCTATGTTTGTTTATTTTCAGATAACGATAAATTAACTCATAAAAGCTTCGCCATAATATCTGATTGCAATACCCATGATAGTATAGCAGTTCATCTATATATTTCAAAAATGATACAGTTCGTGAAGGCCAATATAACCAACAATATTAATAAAATCATTTACGTATCAGATGGTGCAGGAGCACAATATAAAAATAAATATAACTTCATTAATTTATGCCATCACAAATCTGATTTTGGTATTGACGCTGAATGGCACTTTTATGCTACCAGTCACGGAAAATCTGCATGTGATGGAATCGGAGGAACATTGAAGAGAGGTGCTCGAAATTATAGTATTGCAAATAAAAATGAAATCCAGACAACGAGGCAACTCTATCACTGGGCATCAGAAACATATAAGACTACCATACAAGTTGCTTACGCAGATGCTGACGAATACAACAACGTTAGAGAAAAGCTATTTTCAAGACATAAAGAAGCTCAAACTATAACAGGAACTCAAGGCTTTCATTCATTCATTCCGATAAATGAAACTTTTGTACATGTGCGCAGATATTCTGACTGTGCCAAATTTGAGCAGCGCAAAATTTCTTACAAATAATTAACTTAAAAAAATGTAAATAAAATAAAACACAAATTAATAAAAACATGGCAAATAATATAAACAATTGTTGATGGTTTTTTATTTGTAAACATTTAAAAAATGTTATAATTGTTAAACTATTTTGTAAATGTGTAAGAATGTGAGCTGATATTTTCGCTGTTATTCAAATTATTTCGAAAACTTTCGGTACGTATTACTAGAAGTGACACTACTTAAAAAATTGGGGTTAAAACATATTCATAATTTTCCTAGGACTATGTTTATTTATTTAACCTGTAAATATAAAATATAAGGGCAATTACTAGAAGTGACACTACTTAAAAAATTATATAAAAAAAAACTAAAAAAGAACCCATTTTTATTTTTTGATATGGTATAGGTGAAGGATAAACCTTTCTAAAAAAGTAATACACTGTAAAAAAACCCTTGATCTTTTTGGATTTTTCGTTAGTTAAAATTTTCTTTTTTGTATAAATTTTTTACAGTGTAATTTTTTTTTGTGTCATAAAACGTGTCATAAAGCCTGTTAAAATATCTTTTTAATGATACCAAGATCATGGAAATCGGTTCAGCCGATTCTGAGTTATTGTAGTTTAAATGGAGCTCTTTTTGACCATTTTCGCGTTTTTTCGAAAACTTTCCCACTGTGCCACGCCCAAAAAATCGCAAAACAGTCATTTCTAAAAATGAGAGTTTGTTTGTATTAATCAAATTTAGCTATGAACAAAATTTCATCGATATCTGGGGGGGTCGGGTTCAATGCATCTCGATTTTTACATGAAATTCATCATATATGAATGCTACTTGCCAAAACATATCTCATACCAACACTGCTATACGGATGTGAAATTCTTTCTAATTGTGATGGCTTAAGCAAAAACAAATTAAACATTCTTTATAACAACATTGCTCGCTATGTATTTGAATTGAAAAGAAGAGATCATGTTTCCCTGTGCGCTAAAAGTATCTATGGCTTAACCTTTGAAAACGCTTTTATTATTGCATAAGATTATTTGCAATGCAGAACCCAGCTACTTGTTTTTGAGATTAAATTTTTCTCGATCCAGCGGAACAAATAAAATTAATTGTTTACGTTGTTTGACGTCTGAAAGGCAGTTTTTCATTCATTCTGTACGTCTTTGGAACGCGCTTCCCAATAGTTTAAGATCATGCAATAACGCTGTGCAATTCAAAAACAAATTAGCTTTACTCTTTTCTTCGCTGTAGATAATAGTTGAATATTTTAAATAATTGAATTGTTAAAAATATGTTATTTAGTTAAAGCTCGCTTGTCATTGTTTAATGTTATACCTTTATGAATGTACCTAACTTGTTTGTTACCAGTTATTATGTTTTAAGTTTTTTGTATTATAACATATGTAATCTTAGTAAATTTTTTAAAATATTTTTTTTAGTATATTTAAGCTATATTTTTAACAGGTGTATATGCTTATCTGGTAGCGTATACTGTTGTTAAGGTTTAAAACTTTGTTGTGCCGGTTTTCGAAATAAAAATAGATAATAATAATAATAGTAATAAAACGAATTAAAAACTATTTACGGGCAACTATGAATGAGGAGCGATTAAATGTAATGGCCTTATTAAATATTGAAACAGATCTTGTATCTCACTTTTCTATCAAAAAAGGGAGTAGTAGAGAGCAATATGGAGTTTGTTGAAACTCTCGCAATAAAAACGTGTGAAAAGAAAACGATTAAGCAATGCTTTGCAGCTGGGATGATTTCTTAAACAACTAAGCACTTGAGTTTAATATAGTTATTATTAAAATTTTACAAGGAAAATAGCGTTGCAGCAAAAATATGA
The DNA here is from genome assembly GCA_963920525.1 of Dichetophora obliterata. NCBI lineage: Eukaryota > Metazoa > Arthropoda > Insecta > Diptera > Sciomyzidae > Dichetophora > Dichetophora obliterata. Next base: position 74,070,494 of record OY986436.1, read on the forward strand.
TATTTTAAAACTTTTTTTATAAAAAATCGGCCCATTACTTTTGGAGCAAACATAAATATTTTTTACCTGGAACAAAACATTTTCACTTAAATTTTATTTAATAGTATAGATATAGATTTACGATTTCTGTCTAGTCTGCTGGGAAAACAGTCTGTCTAGTCTGTTATGTAATTGACTCCATACAGAGTTGTTGTTGTTGCCTTTTTCAAAACTAACCTGATCTAAATAGCTCAAAAATTAAATCATGTAAAAATTCAAAGAATAGATCACAATTAATTATCAAAAAAAACAAATGATTTATTTTCATCAAGCAAACTGTCTCTTCTTAGAGAATAGATTTTTATTAATTAACTAACTTTAAAGTGGCATTTCGTTACATTCAGAAAAAAATGATACAAAATTTTTTATTCATAAGATGATTTTTAATGGGGTTCCTAGGCAACCCGTTCTAGGGCGAAGAAAACTATGTGCTTGGGTGAAGTAAGATATACTCAATTTAAAAAAAATAATTGAGTAGAACCAAGAAAAAATGTCCTGAAACTAAGCAGTTTTTAAATTTAAAAACACTTGTCATTGCTTCTAGCTAAACTTTTAATATATTTTTTTAACCCAATTTTAAATTATTGTGAAATGCGACAGATGACAGACTTTCTTGTTGTCGATAAAATATGATATAATAAGGAGTTATGTGAGTCTGTCCTTTACAATAATTACAGTAATTGCAAAAGTGGCCTTCGTAGTACGTTCGCTTACTTTAAATACTTTAAGCGCCACGAGGGACTCGAATTAATAATATCGAATGTTTTGTTAGTGGCAAAGTGCGTGATGTCTTCTTGTTTAAGACCAAAATATTTTTTTCAGTAAATGCGATTAATAAGTTCATGGCATGAATACTAACTTTACCTGTTCGTCATACTTTAAGTAGGTCTTTAATTTTTTTTTCATTTAGGCAGGTAGGTGATGATTGGTGTATAAATAACAATGGCCGCATTCTAGCCGAAAAAGTGCTCAAGTAGCGAAGTAGCATAAAATATTTTCGCTATATAAATTGTGACATCTCAAGGAACATGTTCTGTGAGAGCATACCATTCAGCCCGAAAGTTGTGGAACAGTTCTTTCCGCTGAATGCAGGCAATGAAACAATCACAAAAACTGACCTTGACGTACGCATATACATACAACAGAAATATGTGAAGGTGAGACATTATTGAACTCATGCTGACAAATTTGTCGCATTTCCTTTTAACGTGTTAATGTTATGGGACATTCATTTGGCACATACCTATTGTTATATCGTATGAGTATATTTTGTATCGATTTCTTGAGTATCAATTTTGTATCAGAAATTAAAACGTGGAGGGAAGGTATTAAGAAAGCCTTCCCAGCACCAGGGAAATGGAATAAAATTCCAAACGCTCCATACACCATTTTGCCAATTTTGAGTTAATGGTTTTTATAGCAAATTTCTGCTTGGTTTAGATAGTGATGCTGCATACAAGTAGGATCCAAGTAGCTCTAGTGAGCCGTTTTGGTACCATAACCTCAAGTTCCTGTAAGTTTAGTGATTTTTTTTTATATATCAAAGAACCAAGGCATGAGCCTTATACAAACAACGTATGGTCTTTGACCTGAAAGGAAAGGTATAGGTTATTAGAGGAAGAATTAATTGAAACCATACGTGAATTATTAATTAGGCGGAATAAACGTGAAGGGCACTTTGAATTGCTTATAACCGAGGCTAGTGTTATGGCTTAACCTTGGCAAGCATTTACAGCCCTCAGTTGATCCTATCCTTTAATTCCACATTTTCCACAATTTAGTTGTAGAGTTTTTGTTTCAATAATTCTTAAATGTAGTAAAGAACAAAGAAAGCGAAAAGAACCATGGCCGAACCCGGATTCGAACTGGAGACCTTTGAGTTAATAGTCTAGCGCACTCTTCACTAGACTACAAAGGTCGATTATCGCACTGTGCACTGTTAATGAACGTTCGAAGATTGTTGATTTTTGTTGTTGAGAGTTCCTCTAGAATGTTGAGAAAGTTTTAAGGATGTCAGTGGCAAAAATACATCGATGTATTTCTTTGATTCGATGCATCGAAATGTACTTTGATATTTTTCTATACACTGGAGTACATACACGACGCATCGATTTGCATAGGATTTTTCAGATATTATTTCGCAACAAAAAATATGTTATTAGCAAAATTGTATAAAATTTAAAATTATTTATTACAACTGAGCTAATAATGTTTCTAACGGGCTATTGAATCAGGTCAAAAACGTATTCGTAAAACCATAGAAATCATTAAAATTTAAATTTTGAAATTATCCAAAAGTCGCTCTTAATTTTTAGGTTTTTTTAGAAAAACTCTTGATTGTAGGTTTGCTGTCCATTGCATTTGATATAATGCTTTCTCGTTATGATTTAAAACGAAATATAGTTTTATATGGAGAAAATGAGGGGAGTGATCATAAAAGGAGCCTTAAAAAAATCTAAATTATTGAAGGAAATAGCTTCATTTGTGAAACTCAATCTGGTTGAATCAAATTGTGTACAGTAATAAGTCTTTTTGGACGTTTCTTATGTGTCTTTTTAAGTTTGACGTATTTTCGGTACTCTTCATATTGTTTTAGCACAAATTACAGTTCGCGTTGTTTTCGCTGCGTTTCTCAAAAAACCTCTAAGCCACACTTTTTGGAGCCATATGAATTTTTTGGTCAAACTCACTTCTCTTTTCCTTTTTTTCCACAATTGAAAAACTGAAATGGCGGTTCCATGTACTAGAGATGTCAGTTTTCAAAAAACATCGATGCATCGAAACATCGATTATTTATACATGTAGTGGATAATTTTCGATGCATCGAAGCAAAATATCGATATTTTCGATGCATCGATTTTTTTCCCTAGGAAGGGCTTGCCTAGTGCTCTTAGTCTAGACCTGGCCACGGCCGGGCTGGTGCATAGAAAATGTGTCAGAGTTTCATTTTCATTTGGATCATCGCACCTGCGATAGGGATTATGGCAATGTTAAGTTGGTGACTTAGCCGGGCCAGTTCATCCTTACACTGTCTTACCAGTTTGGAGTTGGTACTGATCGCAGCTAAAGCTTTAATGGCGGCTTTGCTATCCGTCAGAATAGCTGCGCTGAGGTGATTGGTGTTGGCTCTACTTAAGACGCCACAAGCTTCTCTTATAGCTAAAAGATCAGCCTGGAAGACGAAAAGTGTCCCCCACCCCCAGTTTCTCAGAGTATATGCCAATTCCCACTCCGCACTCCTCTTGGAGACGTCAGTGTAGAAGGACAAGTTGAAGACTAGGTCAGGTCCAGCATTGCGCTACTCTACTCTACTCTAGTTGGAAGCTTGGTTATAAAGGACTCTTGAAGTCGAGTTTGGGAGTGACATAGTTCGGATTACTAGGAACTAGAATGGCCATAGTGTGTAGATTGTTGAACGCCCCTTCTTTATCTAAGAATAGGGACTCGAATATCGTATCGATATATCATAGTATCGATACTTTTTCGTGCGATACGAGTACTTTTTCGATATTTTCGGCCAATCCGATATTTGGCGGTATCGATACGTTTTACCTAGTATCGAACCAAAATGTACATCATTATATTTACAAAGAAAATAAAATGGCGCCAAAAAGATCGAATGTATGGAAATTTTTCAAGCAGGGCGATAAGTGCAATTCAATATGTAAAATTTGTTTTAAACATATAAAAACTAGTGGAAACACCACCAATATGGTGAAGCACCTAAAAAACCATGGAGAACAGTAAGCTTTCCCAACTGTTTGCAGTTTTTTTTTCTAAAAATTTGCAAATTTTTTAAGGTTCAAGCAATATTCACAGAATAAGGAAAGCGAACTAGAAAGCGAGGAAGATAGCGAGCAAGAAAGCGCGAAAGATGTTGAAGCAGTGGATAAAGAGCATGGCGTTCCAAAACTAAGGGGAGGGCAGCTCACTTTAAAAGAATCCTTCAATCGACGGTAGATTAATTTTACTTATTATTTCCATGATAATCCCACACTTACAGACATATTTCATGCAGGTCAATGTTTGCAGAAGGTGGTGTGCAACACGCAAACCTGACAAAGAGCTTGCTGCGTTTCATGTGTGTCGATGGCCGAGCTTTCGATATTTTAAAGGGAAGAGGTTTCCAGCACTTGGTCAAGCAGCTTTGTCCCGCCTTTAATCTTCCATGCGTAGACACAATGAAGGCTCGTCTGAATGATTTTTACGAACTCTATAAGCAAAAATTTGTAAATGAGTTAACCAAAGTTGAGCAGGTTGCTCTAACGTGTGATATTTGGACAGAAGGAATGGCATGCCGCAGTTTTTTGGGTATCACCGCACACTTTCTGGAAAGTAACAGTTTACGAGGTAAAATTTTGACTACTGTGGAATTATCTGAACGACATACTTCTGAATGTATTGCAAGTCAACTAGAAGCCACTTGCCAACAGTTTGGCATTGATAAAAGAAAGATTTCGTGTATCGTAACAGACAACGCAGCCAATATGGTTGCTGCCGTAAACAACTTTGTTGGGACACATAAACATTTGCCTTGTTTCGCACATACTCTAAATTTAGTCATGGAAAGCATTATTAAAGTACCTGAACTGGCGTCGTTGTGTGAACAAGTGAGAAATATTGTAAAGTTTTTTAAAAATAGTGTTGTTTACAGTGACGAGCTTCGTAAAAAATAGGATGGCAACCCCTTAAAGTTAATATTAGATGTTAAAACACGATGGAACTCTGTTTTTTTTATGTTGGAGCGTTTTGTAAAATTGGCGCCTGTTGTACATCAAGTAATTGCTTTTAATACAAAAGCCCCGGCATTTCCATCTGCACTTCAGCTTGAAACTGTGGAGCAAATCGTGAATGTGCTTAAACCAATGAAGTTTGTAACAAATGAAATATCTGGTGAAAAATATATCACTGTAAGCAAAATTATTCCAATCATAAGAAATTTACGTGCAGAACTGAGTCAGTTTACTAAAGAAGAACATGAATTAACAAGACAAGTAAAAGCAATTCTATGTCAAGAAGTTGATCGTAGGTTTAAACACATTGAAAATAATGGAATTATTGCAATATCATGCTTACTTGACCCAAGGTTCAAAAAAGTGCCATTTCAAGACCCAATAGCGTGCTCAAGAGCTGTTTCCCATCTGTATGATTTAGCAAAAACAACTATTGACGTCACTGAATCCGTTAATACTGTGGAAGAAGAAAACTCTAAATATGATTTTCGGGCCAGGTATAAAGAACTGGCACAGAGATCAGCAGCGACAAAATCAGTTTCCGATGTAAGCGAGTTATCCCTGTACTTGTCAGGTAGTGTGTCTCCCTTAAATAGTGATCCATTGAAAGAATGGGATAATTTTAAGATTATTTATCCGACTTTATACAAAATAGCTCGAGAATATCTACATATTACAGCTACTTCGGTACCATCCGAAAGGCTTTTTTCTAAAGCCGGCCTAACAATAACGAAGTTACGAAATCGTCTTGCTGGAAAAAAGTTAAACCAAATTCTGTTTTTAAGTGATTTAAATGATATGGAGTGGGGTGTCTGAAGAAGCCCAAAAACTTTTTTATTTTTTTAATATATTTTTTTGTTAAGCAGGTCTTAATTATAATAATAGCATTATTAACATGATCTCAAAAATAAGTATATTTTAAATTTTATTTATTTTTTATTCCTATATAAATGAAATATTTATTTTAATAAAGAAATTTGTGAATATAAAATGAATTATAGTTTTTTAAGTTTTGCAGGAATATTTAAATGATGAATTTAATATTTTTGTATTCTTTCAAGAATACTAAGAAAATACGCACAAAAAGCGCTTGAATTTTATTAAATCAATATTAATAATTCACTTTATTTATTCTTACATTACATAAAAATTATCCATTATCTTTCGCAACAGCTGATTTGGACAATTGTGCTTCTGAAAAAAAGACACTAATATCGTATCGATATTCACAGTATCGATACTTTTCTTTCAATATTTTGTGGGTATCGGTTATTTTCTTTCGATACCAAAAAAGTAGGCATCGATATTTTTTTCTTTCGATATCGTGTCCCTATCTAAGAAGGCCGCAAAAGTGTATTGTTTAAGGAAGATGGATCTTTCAATAAATAGTACGCCCATTCCAAGCATAACGCAAAACTGGTCCGTCTCATGGCTTTCGATTTGTTTTATTTTTGGGTTATAGGCTCCTATTCAAATTCTAAGAACATAAGATCATTTATTTTTTTATATCGCCATTCGTTAAAAAGTTGTTGACCTTTCAATTCTGCAAATCATCCGAAAACGCCACAATTAGAAAGTTTTTAATTAATTGTATCTACGTCAGTTTTAATCCAATTTTTATAAATGAGGTACCGTTAGAAAGGTATTAGAAAGTAGTTTCTGGAAAAAATATATTATTTTAAAATTTTGGATGTTAGGGTTGCCAACATATTTATTTATTTATTTATTTATTTCACCAAGCAAGGCAGTTTACTAATTCTATTTACATTTTTTTTAATTTTTTTTTTTTTACTTACATATTATTTAAATTAATTTCAAAAGAATACTTAAACTACGCTAATATTTAAAAAAAATTTATTTGCTAATTTCTCAAAAAACGCGTAATTTTTTTTCGATTTTTTATTTTTTAAATTTGAAGAAGAATGTTGCTTTTAAGTCAAAACCAATTTTATGATGGAGCTTTTATATATTTTTTCGCAATTTCAATTTTTGTGCACATACCTTATCATTTTGAGGCAATTTATCGCCTATAAATTTCATAACGGTAAAGATATTTGCAAAATTTTTTCTGCAAAATGGTTTGCCTTATAAGGACCAACATTTTTTCATAAGTTTCGATGACCTTACACTTGACCTTGGTAGAGAAAACTGGTAAATACCGAAAAAAAACTTTTCATTTTTTTTACTTATATTTGTAAAAAAGTGAACAAAATTTTGATTGCCATATTGAAGATTATTAAAATCTAACAGATCTTGTTCCAAAAAGTTTTAAAATCGGTCTCAAAACAAAAAAGTTATGACGGTTTGATCAGCTGATATATTAAAAAGTCCTCTGAAGCTGAATATCGTTGAGTTTTAATCTCCCTATTATTGATGGGAATAAAACTGTGTAACTTTTGTGTGCCGGTTATAGCTTGCACATTTTTAAATTTTGATATCAACTCAGCTTCAACATTTTCAAAAGACTCTTTTGAGCAAAACCGATAACATATTGTTGACTCCTTTATTATAGCCCATTCGTAAAGTTCTCTCGCGTTTGTTAATTAGTTTTCAAATGGTCTTTGAAGATTGGCTCTCATAGAATTTCGTTTAAAAACCCAATTTGGAAAATATGAAGAAGTCAGCAGATGTTTTTATGTCGGAACTCAGCAAACAATTTGATTTGCTAGTACAACACGATTTCATCGCTAAAATCAAGCGGATTATTTAAAAATGCAGAAAGAAGCATTGAAAACAGGAGAATTTGTTGTAATATGTGATTTTTCAGAAAATTATATTTTTGTCATTCAGATAAAACTAACGTTAACCCTACAATTCCTTAAATACTTGATCTGCAGTAGAAAAATATTTTTCGTAAAACTTTTTTTTTATATTTTTAATAGAATGCTGTACAGTCTTAATATTGGTCTCATGATCAGTGAACTATCCATCCGTTCTCCATTAATTTTAAGGAAGACAGCAATGATGTTGGAAATCTTAACGTTATCATAATAGCCGAAAGTTTGATCCACAAATTCAGTGCGGTGTTTCAATTTCAAAAAGAATTGCTACTGGTCTTACGAGCTCGATTTAATGACATCAAAAGAATCAGTTTTTTTCCGCATCGCTGTATAAGAATAGAAAGAATTTCTACCAGCTTTGCCAGTGGAATCAGTGGAAAGAAGATTTTGACGCTGAGTGGCATTTCTTTGCCACAACGCATGATAAGGGGCCGTGTTATGGCATCGGTGTAGCTTTTAAACGAAATGCTATGAGAGCCAGTCTTCAAAGACCATTTGAAAACTAATTAAAAAACGCGAGAGTACTTTATGAATGGGCTATAACAAAGGAGTCAACAATATGTTATCGGCTTTGCTCAAAAGAGTCTTTTGAAAATGTTGAAGCTGAGTTGATGTAAAAATTTAGAAATGTACAAGCTATAACCAGCACACAAGAGTTACACTGTTTTATTCCCAGTTATAATAGGGAGATTAAAACTCAACGATATTCAGCTTCAGAGGATTTTTTAATATATCAGCTGATCATCATAGCCATCATAACTTTTTTGTTTTGAGACAGATTTTAAAACTTTTTGGAACAAAATCAGTTAGAATTTAATAATTTTCAATATGGCAATCTTGAAACAAAATTTTGTTTAACCTTTTTACAAATAAAAGTAAAAAAAATTAAAAATATTTTTTTTTCGGTATTTACCAGTTTTCTCTACCAAGGTCAAGTGTAAGGTCATCGAAACTTATGAAAAAATGTTGGTCCTTATAAGACAAACCATTTTGCAGATAAAATTTTGCAAATATCTTTACCGTTATGAAATTTATAGGCGATAAATTGCCTCAAAATGTTAAGGTATGTGCACAAAAATTGAAATTGCGAAAAAATATATAAAAGCTCCATCATAAAATTGGTTTTGACTTAAAAGCAACATTCTTCTTCAAATTTAAAAAATATAAAAAATCGAAAAAAGATTACGCGTTTTTTGAGAAATTAGCAAATAAATTTTTTTTAAATATTAGCGTAGTTTAAGTATTCTTTTGAAATTAATTTAAATAATATGCAAGTAAAAAAAAAAGAAAGTAAAAAAAATGTAAATAGAATTAGTAAACTGCCTTGCTTGGTGAAATAAATAAATAAATAAATAAATATGATGGCAACCCTAACATCCAAAATTTTAAAATAATATATTTTTTCCAGAAACTACTTTCTAATACCTTTCTAACGGTACCTCATTTATAAAAATTGGATTAAAACTGACGTAGATACAATTAATTAAAAACTTTCCAATTGTGGCGTTTTCGGATGATTTGCAGAATTGAAAGGTCAACAACTTTTTAAAGAATGGCGATATAAAAAAAAATAAATAAACTTATGTTCTGAGAATTTTAATAGGAACCTATAACCCAAAAATAAAACAAATCGAAAGCCATGAGGTCAATTTTTGAAAAAAGTATTGCGTTATGCGTGGAATGGGCGAGTAGTGATAACCTCGTGTAAGGCGGTATCTGTGGATCTACCCTTGAGGTATGCATGCTGGTTATTGGATGTGGTAGTACCCTCTAGAACCTTCCTAAGATAAATAAAAGTATACGTTCTAGAATTTTAAGTACGAATGATGTGAAGCCCTTGGCTGATTCATGACTTCTCCCAACTTTCGGTGTAAATATTGCCTTAACTCTTCTCCAGCTCCTTGGAGTGTAGTTAAGGCGGAGGAAACTTATGTAGATAGAGATTAGGATGGGTGCAAATACATCTTTTTTCTGCAACATTATTGCTAGAATGGCGACAGGGTCTGAAGATTTGAATGGAGAGAAGCTATTTAAGGCCCATATAACCCTGTCCACTGACATAAAGTAGTCAGTAGGAGCCGCAGCGGATGCCTATGATGACTCTATGCCTAAGGTCTTATTGTAGCTGTTCCAGCAGTTGGAGAATTGCGTGCTTAGTAGGTGATCTAGTGATTCAGTCTTATTTCCTAATGAAATAGGGGCTGGTGCTTTCTTTGGACAGAATTCTGCTTAGTCTCGCCGATTCTTTGATATTGTCTATTTTTTTTTTATGTATTCCTGCCAGGACTGCTGTGTTGCGTCTCGAATAGTTTTCTTATAGGTTTTGAGGATGTCTCTATATAGTTGCAAATACACTGCCTATGGCAAGAGTTAAAAATTCTCCTAATACTTTTCCTAAGGTCAGAGAGATCTTTGCTCCACCACGGACATGAGACTCTAAAGGCAATCTGCATGCTTTGCTCTAGGGCCTCCACGGAAATTTCCGTTTTTTGTTTTCTTTTCAGAAACCGAGATATTTCGTGTCCATTTTACTCTATTAAAACAGAAATTTTTGGTGACCTCTTTCCCCATTCACCGTACTTTACCTTTATTTACCTTTAACTTAAAACCATACCAATAATTTAAATGGCTCATGGAGCACGTGAATCCACGGACGACGAAATGTGTTTATTTGTTTTTCTAGCAAGCTTAATTTAAATTTTTTTTTTTAAAAACTCAGATCTGTTGAAAGCTTATTTTCAAATACAAAATTTTTAAAAATACACCTTTTAACGGATTTCGTCTAAGTAAGAGCATATATACCCTAAAAAATATCAACTTCTTTTAGTTTATCACGAATGTGTTCACTTTTTTCAAACAAACTTTAAAAACTCTTTAAACATTCAGATAAACGTGTTTTGAGTTCATTAGCACTTACTTTGGCAAAAGTTGTTGCATAGAACATTTTAAAAATTTTTGATTCGGAAAATAGCTTGCAACCGATTTAGTTAAAATAGGAGCAAATGCATTTAACAACGCATTCTTTTCTGATATAAAATTCTGCCCTCGCAGAATGCGGAATTTCTTAGATTCTGACTTGAATCTAAATAATAGTTTTAGCCTGAATAATAAAACTAACCACTTTAATCAACAAAATATGGATTCAATTTCAATCATTTGTCAAAATTGTAAATTTTTGCTTCTCACAATTGCGCAGAATATGAAATGTCAAATTTATTTCTTTTTTTAATGTTAGCACTCGTATTACTATAGGGCAGAATGCAGAACCGTAAAAATTCGCAGGTCAGATAATTTAGATACCATAATTTTTAAATTAAATTTGATCAAGAAATTAATAGGAAAAGTAGTTAAAAATTTACTTATTTTTAGAGTATATGATAATAACTCTTGTACCCATTCTTGTAACGAAATTTAGAGCCCTAGTGTTAATATTATTCGATATACATCGATTTTCTTATAGCGTCACGCCTTTTGTAGAACTCCGCCTACTTCCTTGATCGTGTTTTGTTATAATTCTACGTTCTCTTGCACCGAATTTCATGCAGTATTGTGTCAATATTAACTGAGATCTAGTGTTTTTCTAATGGTGGCACGCCCTTTGTGGAATTGCGTCCACTTTCTCCATCGTGTTTTGTAATAATTCTACCAAATTATTGTAACGAATTTTATAACCCTAATGCGAATATTATTCGAGCTAAAGTATTTTTCAAAATTCCACGCCCCTTTTTCCAATAACGCCTACTCTCTTCACTGTAATTTGTCACAAATGTGCCTACTCCATGTACTAAATTTCAGTACACTAGTTAGTGTCAATATTACTCGAGACACAGTATTTTTCTAATATTGACACTCTCCTTTGTCGAATAACGCCCACTGTTGACGGCTATCGGGCAACTGCTTTAGGAGTTATCAACATACATTAGAAAAACTCAACGACCTTGAGAATCTCCTCCATTTTGAAATCGGTAAAAAATTAAGAGAACATAAACTCTATCTTGCAGAACATAATTTAGTTTTAATATTTAGATTAAGAGAAACTATTTATTCTTTAATGTTGTTACAAAACGCTTATTTGAGTTTTATTATTGAAGGTTAAACGAAATTTTGAGCATTTTTAATTAAATAGACATTATATATTTTTGACATTTTATTAACTTTATTTGTTTGAGTTAACTCTTAACTGTTTTAATTTAATTTTAATAACTTAAAATAAATCAAATTGTTGTTTTTACTACAGGATCAACGAAGAACTTAATGTAATATTCAAAGCATGCCTATTAACAGTTAATTTATCAAAAAAATTAACGTGACATCACAAACTTGTGTTGAGCACAACATAATCCAGTTGCTGTGTCTCGTCAAACTGACAATGAACCGTTATACAACGCTCAGTCAGTTAGGTGATGGAACTTATGGCACAGTGGTACTGGGACAGCGCAAAGACACTGGTGAAAAGGTAGCCATAAAACGTATGAAACGTAAATACTACTCCTGGGAGGAAGCGATGAATCTACGGGAAGTGAAGGTAAAAAATAGTGCAGTTTCCAAAATATGATACACTCACATTTTTTGTTTCATTTCAAAAAGTCTCTGAAGAAGCTTTCGCATCCTAACATTGTAAAGCTTAAGGAGGTTATACGAGAGAATGATACACTGTATTTTGTGTTCGAGTACATGAAGGAGAATCTCTATCAAATGATCAAAGACCGTGAAACACATCTGCCGGAGCCAACATTGAAGAGCATTTTATTTCAGGTTTCAATTTAATGCTTTTTATAAAATGTTGCTTTAGTACATCAAGCTACTTTTACCTTTAAGGTTTTGACGGGTCTGGCATTTATGCATCGGCACGGTTTTTTCCATCGTGATCTTAAGCCGGAAAACTTATTGTGCTCTGGACCGGAGTTGATAAAAATTGCGGATTTCGGCTTGGCACGGGAAACACGCTCGCGACCTCCATTTACAGATTATGTCTCAACGAGATGGTAAGTTTAAGCAATTACACAGTTTAATATCCAAAAAATTAGAGACTTTGATCAACGAATTCTGATAGAAGAGACAAATAAACCACATGCCCGAGAAACAATTTGTGTCCGTACTAAACTAATCAGGCCTAAAAGTGCCGAGTGTCAGACTCAATTATATTTTTAAAAGCTACGAGTAGTAACGAAAAACTGCGAAGTTTTTGCGAACAGAACCCGAGAACAACATTCATATATCGTGTCAAAGTAGCTGATAAGTATCGAAACTGACTCGAGTCTCAACTATAATGTATCCGAAACATATCCAACAAGTACCTCGAAGGTCACCTGAAATAGTACCGTAGTAAGTCTTTATTATCTCAATAAATTGCTCAAAAACGAGTGAATGTATTCGGGCACAATAAACTGACGAGTGCCCGATTCGGTCTTCGTTCGTACATTGTGCCTGCCCAAGGTGTTCCAGAACTAGCACCTCTTTTGGTGCAGAGGTCGGACATTTATCGACACGGGCACCGGACATATATCTGCTACTTTATTGACACCAAATATGAAATTGTTTCTCGGGTTGGATATGAAAGGCGTCGTCAACTAACCTACTACTTTAACCTACTTTTAGAATTTTCTTCTCAAAAACTCTCAGCGCACTGCATTTGATTGCGGTGCCATTCAAGCCTCACAGAAACAGAGGTACGAGCATCTTATAGAGTCTGAAAAATTGTACAGTGACTCACAGCGAAAGTCGGGCAGGCATTTCTCAACACTTTTGGTTTGTTTTCAGAAATGAAAATATAAGAACAAACTTGAAGTAAATATTTTTTCTAAACGTGATTTATTGGTGACCAAAATTAAACCAATACATAATAAAAATAATTGGAACATAACGGTGAAATCTCTCGAAGGCTCCTAAAGTCATTTCATCTGAACTGCTCAGCGTCCAGGTTTGTTATGCATAAAGTAGTACGGGCATGATGAGTGATTTATAGAGCGCGATTTTCGTTCATCGAGAGATGGCTCCGCTTCTCAATTGCCTACTGAGCTCAAAGTAACACCTATTGGCAAGAGTAATTCTTCGTTTGATCTCTGATGTCGTTGGTTGAGTTTGTGCTGGATACCAGATAGACGAAGTCCTTCACAATCTCGATGGAGGTATTGTCAACTGTAACATGGGTTCCAAGAAGCTGGGACTGTTTGTTTGTTGACACCAATTATTTCGTTTTATCTGCATTTACTGCCATCCCATTCGACTTGAGTCTCTTTCTAATCTGAAAAATGCTGCACTGACTTCGCGCGTATTATAGCCAATGATATCGATGTCATCAGCATACGCAAGCAGCATAACACTCTTGTAGACTATTGTGCCGATTATCTTCTCCATCTCCTGAGAGAAGGGGAGAATCCTTCCTGATTTAACTGCGCTGCTGGTGTTGCTCAGTGTCATCCTGCAAAGTCGTACTAGTTTTTCAGGAATACCAAATCCTTATTGGGCTGTCGATGGCGGCTTTGTATTCAACAAAAATATGGTGGGTGTCGATTTGCTTTTCATGGGTCTTCTCCAAGATTTGTTGTAGCGTGCAGATCTGGTCGATGGTAAACTTTCCAGGTCTCAAGCCGCACTGATAAGGTCCAATCAGTTTGCTTACAATGGACTTCAATCTTTCACATTAAACGCTCGACAGGACCTTAGATGCGATATTAGTTAGTTAATAGTGGGCCCCTATGCACCACAACCCATAGGATCTATTGTGCATGCCCTTAATTAACACTCCAGATTTAGGCTTATTATATATTTTAGCACTGACTCTGGATTGGTGTTCCTAATTGTTGACGGGGGCACTACTTCCGCACCAAAAGGGAGGCGTCTTCTTCCTCCTCGCATAGTCTGCAGACGTCTGATTCAGAAAGATCCATCTTTTTAAGACGGCATCTGAGTGAGCAGTGACCTGTGAAGAAACTGGTGAGGTGAATTCTAAGGTCTGCTTTGGTAAGCTTAAGTAAATCTTTAGATTTTGCTTTACTTAGAGTTAAAAATTTCTTAGATTGCCTTTGTCCATTAGTGTTGTTCCTGTGGCACTGAAATTTCTTATCTTCCCATATTCTAATTTTTTCTAGAATGTAGCCTTTTGCTTAGCTACAGAATGGTTCAGGTCCTATAAGAGTTCGAGACGCTCCTCTTGTGGCAATGCAGTCCGACCTTTCGTTGCCCTCGAATCCTTCGTGACCTGGAACCCACCATAATTCTATTTTTTGCTATGTCCCAGCGTATTTAATAGTTCTACGCAGTTGGAGACTAGTCTTGATTCAACTTCGTAGTCTTGAAGGGCTTTTAAAGCCGCTTGTCTGAAAGTATGTAGATGTGAGCCCCCTTTGATTTCCCGCGAATATATTCTCTGACACAAACTTCAATGGCATATACCTCCGAATGGAATTTTGTTGGCGTGTATATTCCCCCCGCTCCAGATACTCCATTTTCGAGATTTGACCCATCAGTGTACCATATCTGTGAGCCAGGATCAACTGTGAAGCTATCATTCCTCCATAGTTTATTGGGTATGTTGCCGTCCTTGTAGCGTTTTGTGAAGTTTACCTTCGGTACCATCCTGTCGGGGATTTTTAAAAAGGGGTAATTTTCGAAGGTTTTTAGTATCTTCATGTGACTCGTAAAATTCCCTGCCTTGTTATCACCGATTTCCTCTATTCTTCCTCAGAGCTTCAGATGGGCACGTTCTCATTGCCCCAGTGATACTAATGCACACCATTCTTTGCAGCTTTCTCAGTTGATTAGCTGCTATGCGCTGTTGGACCTTGGGCCACCATGCAAGTGCTGCATACGTTACCATAGTTCCCACAATTGTTATAAACGCCCAATAAATCATTTTCGGTTTGAGGCCCCACATTTTGCCATGGAGGCGTTGACATGCAAAAAAGGCACGTGTTGCCCTGTCTGTAACTGAATCAAAGTGGGTGTTCTTACGAAGCTGCTTGTCAAAAATTACTCCTAAGTATTTAACCTCATTTGAAAAGTCAATAACTTTTCCATCCAGGGTAGGTCTTACCAGATTAAGGCTCTTTTTCCTGGAGAAGGGTACCAGAATTGTTTTGTCAGGATTTATGCTTAACCCCTTTTCCTTACACCACTTTGAAGTTATACGGAGGGCACTCTGCATTCTGTCCGATATCGTCGGTTCATGACTGCCCAGACTTGAAATAACCAGATCATCCGCATATCCTCTGGTGTCGAAACCATGGTTGTTGAGACTTGCAATAAGTTCGTACACGACTAGGGTCCACAGGAGAGATGAAAGTACTCCTTCTTGAGGGCATCTTCTGGTGGCAGTAATCGGGTTACAAATTCCACCAAGCTCAAACGTTATGATTCTGCTTTTACGCATGATTAGAATCCAGTGTATGATTAAAGATGGTATATTTTTAATCTGCATTGCTGCTTTGATCGCATTGTATGACGTGTTGTCAAAAGCCTCTTAAATTGCAATGAAGGCACATAGCGCTGTTTGTTTTGCTCCAAAAGCCTTTTTAATCGTGCCGGTAAGGCTTTGCATGGCGGTGACAGTGGATTTGCCGCATTGGTAGGCCAATTGAAACCTGTTTAGAGGGATTCTCTTCAAGCTAGTCTCCCTAATGTTTAGTTCCAATATTTTCTCCATTGACTTTAAAAAGAAAGAATTTAGGCTGATCAGTCTATACGGTGTAGGAAATTGTTCGGGATTTTTATCCACCTTTGGTATAAAAAACGATCGATACGATGCGATATTAAGCAGGATTATCCTACGGTATTTGGCACAAATGGTTGGATCGCCTGTCTTGCGGATTGGTGTGGAATGAATTTACTTTCTAGCAGTCCTAAAACTGCAAACCGGCATTGAAAGAGTTAACTTAAAGTAAACACTACTCTTTTAGCGTCGAAGTGAGCAGAATTTTAGGTAATGACACTGCAAAATGTCGAAATATAGCAGTGGTGGCCACCTGTAAATAGTGCCAACCTGCAAACAGTAAATATTACTGTCATAAAATAAATTTTTCTAAGACTTAAAACCGTTTTTAAACACTAACACACATGTAATCTTTTGTCTCTTCTACCAGAATCCGTTGTTAAAAGTATGTAATTTAAAAAAAGAATTGGGAATAGTTATGTAACAGTGTTATTAGTAAGAATTTTACTACTGCTGACACAACCGTTTTTTTACTATGAATTCTGGATGAAAGAACTTGCTCCACTAGACTATGGTGGCATAAGTGGCAGCCGGAACTTTAAATTTTAATTCAGATACAACTGTTTTTTTATTTTAGGTACCGTGCCCCTGAAGTTCTTCTTCACTCGACAAACTATTCCAGCTCGATTGATATGTGGGCCATGGGTTGCATCATGGCTGAACTCTACACGTTTAGGCCTCTCTTTCCGGGCAGTAGCGAGGTTGATCAACTCTTTAAGATATGTTCTGTTCTAGGAACACCAGAAAAAGTAAGCTTGTGATATCAAGATATTTAACTACAGTATTTTAATATGTTGCACAACTAATGCTTCACAGAATGATTGGCCGGATGGCTTTCGACTTGCAGCTTCTATTCATTTCCGCTATCCAGATTGTGTCAAAGTTCCCCTGAATACCATTGTGAGTAGGTGCAGCCAGTCCGGTTTGGATCTGCTGGAAGACATGCTGCGCTATGATCCTGATAAGCGTCCAACTGCACAGCAGAGCTTGAAGTTTCCGTATTTTAATGCTCTGAAGAGAATATCGCCAGCAGCGGCAACAAATGCCAGTGTCAAATTATCGAAGTATTCAGAGCCTCCGACAAATCAATCGCATAATCTGCTTCCGGTGAGGGAGAAAATGCAAACAGTAACGGAAATGATCAGCCGGAACAACAACAACAACAATTCTACCATGGCCAATAATAATAACATGAAGAATTTAAATATACACCAACAACAACAGCAAAAAGTCAGTCAAGTTCCAAACATCAGTTTTCTTTCTAACCTGCAACCCAGCGAATTGATGACCAACAATACGCAATCGGTTCAACAAACGCCGCTGCAACGACAGGATTCTTACGATGCTCAATCAATAAGAAGTGGTTCCATACGCTACAATACAATTCTAGCACCAGCGGGAAACATTTACCTCAGTAGCGGTAACCTGACACGTAGATCTAATGTCAGCGAAGAAAATCTGGCTCCAAATGAATCCATTAACGATATCTATCTGAATCGTAACATAGCTCAACTCTTCGGGTTGGGTATACAGCAAACACAGCTGCAACATCAACAATCAAAACTACCCTCCAATGTATCCTTCAACTCAGGTGTCCCCAAAGGCAACGCCATCTACGTGAACAGCAACATGATGACAAACGCTCAATCCGGTCAAGTGGGTCTGCGGTCAAACTACTCTGTGTACGAAACCGCCTCTAAGAATGCCAAAAATTCCGCAAAAGCCAGTGGATACTACTTGCAAACGCGTCCTACGATACACAATTCCGAAGCATATGCGAACGATGCTAAGGTTTACAATTTATTCTCGAAAGTTAGTTCTAAGCAGCCTGTGATCAGTGTAAATCCAACGAGTCGCAATCCGTTTGCACAAAACCTTATCAGCGATGATGGATATCCAAACGATGAGTTATTGTCGGCAGAATCACGCTATGGCAGACAACCTTATATATCAAATGGTATTGCTCCAGCACAGGTCAATGGCTATATTGGTATTACAAGACCCTCTCAAAGTAATAAAGATGCAATGGGTGGAAATTCGGATGATTTGGATGCTATACTAGGGTAAGATTAGAGTTTCAAACTATGCTAGAACGTTTTTTAGAAAATGCATATCCTTTAGGAAACAAAGTGCATCGATACGTTCAAAGCACTTTACAAAACCACAATAGCGCTTTGTTCTCGCTTTAAATTGAGCGCTTTCCTCTCGTTTCGGAAAGTTATTAAAAAAAGCGCTTTGCACTCCCTTCGGAAAGCGCGCCTTTTTCGTGCGCAACTTCCTTTTTGATGGCGTAAATTTTTGCCTGAATTTATATTTAACATATATGTTTTGAATATCCAAACCACTTTCCACTCATTTTTTTACCATTTTTTATGTAAACATTACATTTCAACAGTTAATAAACTATTTAACCTTATATTTTTACTATTTTGCTGCAACACTTTTCTACGAATCAAACTTTTTGCATATACTAATGATGCGAAAAGTACAAATGATGTTAGTGATGCGAGTATGAGTAGTCAGCAGAGTAGATAACGAAAAAGAACGAAGAATCTGGAAAGCAAACAGCTTTTTTTAAGCTCAGTTCGTTGCGAAAGCAAAGCACTTTTTAAAAGCACTATTCATAGGCAGAGTGAAGATCTTTTTACTTGCTTTTTAATTAAACACATAAAAATTTCCGATAGGGCAGGCATCGCTTTAAGGGGGGTAAGGGTTTCAGCGTAAAAAACACTTTTTGAAATTTTTTAAATAGAGAAAATAGAGAAAATTCATTGAAACTTCTTGTACATTATTAGGTATTAGTTGAATCAGGGATGGGAAATGACTTTTTCGAAATTGTACCAAACTGAAATAAAAATTGTACTTTTTGGCATCAAATTGTACTATGTTTTCTTCATGAACTATGAAATTTTTGGAATAAATTTAATTTTTTATTTAAAATAAAAAAATTTAAAAAAATGGACACAATTCAATATAGTTAAATAAATTTAGTACTGTACATTCAGTTTTTAAAATCAAATCAAAAAATATGCGTCTTCCTCTTCTTAACCAGAAATATTTTCAAAATGCATAGCATTTTTAGTTTTTATGCTATAGCTACATTGCCCAGTGGCATTTAACAAATTTTTTTTTTTAATTAAAGAAGAAACTGAATCAGCATGCAGATGATTTCTGCGCATTATTTTGAATTAATTTTGAATCGAAAATATTCTTTCAATGTTTGCTGAAGAATTGAAAATTGATAAAATCCCCTGTAAAATTCTGTAAATGTTGAATAAAAGTTGTTCATTGAATTAATTTTTAATAGATTTAACTTTTTTCTAAAATTCACATGTAGAAAAAGCTTCGAATTTTAAAAAAATCAAATCGATATGATGAAGATCAAGTGTATGAAAATGTAGGAAAAAATTTGTGAATTGGAACAAGAGTAACAAATATTTAGTTCTCAAAATTTCAGAAATTATTTTGAAAATTACATATATCCTCCACATGCACAATCGACATGAACGGATGTTCATATACCCTGCCTGATAAAAATAACTAATTGCTCAAATATAATTATAATACTGCCACTTTGCAAGAATACCCTTATTATATTAAACTGAAACATGTGTAATTTTCAATGAAAAATATTAAAAACTAGAAGTGATGAGTAAATGTAGTATTTTAATGTTCGCAGATTTAATATATGATTGCGTAAAAGCATTTTTTACATATATTATATGCAAAAATTAGACTTATGTGCAATTTTACGTGAAAAATTATCAGCGTTATGGTAGTAATTTTCAAAAGATTTTTTAGAGTGCATATACAAATTTAATTTGAATATAAAGACATTAATTCACTTTTATATTAATTTTTACCAAAGCACTATGTTTGAATTTGAAGAATATTTTAAGCCACTTAGCCCTCAAACAATTGGTATTTTTTTAAAAACAGCAGAGTTGTGCCATTACATTCACACGCACCCAACAATAATCGAGTTTTTTTTTATGTGTCCAAATTTGAGGGTGGACACAAAAACCAAGTTTACAGTTATCTTATGTTCTACGTGGTCTAGAAGCTCCACAATGTCATATGATAAGTTTTTCGAATTCTTCTCATTTTGTTATATCATGTAATTGTGACGTAGTGGAGCAAAAAGAGATTCAGACTTTTGTTACTGATGTCAAATACTATCGTTTGAGATTGGTTTGGTTTAACACCGAGACAGTGACCCTCAATTTGTTGCATAGTGTAATATACCGTTATTTATAGCTTTCTGTCTCGGCTCAAGCTTTTTTTAATTAACTTTTTGTGATATTTCTTCTAGCTCCAAAATAAAATCGTCAGCCAAACGACAGCGAAGTTCCAAAGCCAATCAGTTGTTGGAAGATTTATTTGGTCATTTGTCAATGGATTCCGACAGTGATGCCAAATATCCCAGTACAGTGCCTTTTACCCAGCAGCCGTTGTCTGGACGTACCTCCAGCTTGCCAAATGGTTATTCAAACGATAATACAACGCGAGGGAAAATCAATGCAAAATCCTTTGGCAGTAACGAGGCTAATAATGGTAGTCGCACGGATTCGTTGTCCACTAATGCGTAAGTTTCGTAAAATTTACGAAAGCCTTGTTAATTGTTTTATGAGATAATTGTTTGTTGCACATTCTAAGCTGTCTCTACTGTTTGTGGTTTTTATTGTAATTTTTTTTTATCATTAACTCATTAATTGCTTTTTTACTACGTATTTTTTTTAATAAGTTTCTATTCTATTATAATTACTATATTTAAAATCATTCATTTCCATGTTGTTCCATTTCATATTTAAATGCTTTGCTATAACTCGTTGACACTAAATGCAACAGTGAAATGTTGTCAAAAGAACGGACAACTGATGATGAATTTCAGTTTTGGCCAATAAGGTAAAGGGTTAGAAAACCTTTCGAGGTATAAAGAATAAACTAAAGATTTAAGTGCTAGAGTAGTTGTAGATCTTTGTGGTAAAACAAAAAAAAAATTTAACAAGTTGAATTTTTGGATTTTGAATCGAAAAATTGAAAAAAATAGCTTCAAGCTTTTCTTTTGTAGCATTTTTGCTGAATTTGATAATTAAAATTGTTATTATTTTCAGAATTCTATTAAATTTCATTACATTTGAAACAATTTAAATTTAAAATTTATAATTTTGTTAACCTCTATCTTATGTTGAAGGAAAAATAACACTCCTTTTTTTTATAAAATTGTGTATCGATGCCATCACATTTTTTGTAGTAAAAAATCTTAATAATATCGCCTTAATGATCACTCATATTTTCATTACCAATCGTTGCATATGTTCAACATCCTGTCCAATTGTTAGATTTTAATCACGCACGTTCTGTAAAAATGTAACACTAGTCCCTTATATACATTCGAAATGTCAATATTTGAGGGTTAGAAAACAAACAAAATATTTTCAGAGCTCAAGTACAACAGGAGAATAATTCGCTTTTTCCCTGGGATGAAACAAACAAAACCGAGGATGAAAAACTCAATGCTTGGATGGTCTCAGAAAATGGTAAATAAATCTTTCTTCCCTTTTACCACAAAATACCGACACTCTTTCTTACAATCCCACTTCAATAAGCACTGCATCATTTTTTAGACACACGATCCGAGCACAAAAAAGCACCTGCATCAAAGCATTTATAGATTCAAACTGATATATTTACACCGTGAAGTGATCACAAGACACTTTAAGCGATCATACTGAGCTACATCATATTTAATACATACCAACATTTTTTAACTATAAATGTTTTACGTTTACATAGATTCATTGCTGGAAAAGAAAAAACTAGGTGGATTCAATGGCCGCAATTCTGTATGGACGCCAACGTACCTGAACAATTAGTCAGTTCAAAATGAAAGATTTACCAATCAAAAACTAAACGAATATAAAATTGAAGGGCTTATTGCGAAAAAAATTATATGCCATTTAAAAAAAAAATTGAATGGAAATGTATTTTTGTACGAACAAATTAGAAAGAACAAAGAAAATTTTACAAAAGGATCAGAAATATATTAAGAAATAGCCTACATCTTTACTGTGAGTGTTCCATAATCCACTATAAAGTAATGTTTCGAATCTGAAAATCGCTCCTTTAAAACATGGTTCTCTTCACGTAATTGCAAAAAGCCTTTTAATTCTAATAACATTTGTCTTCTCTGTGATAAATTAGCTAAGTGTTAAGATATTTAGCTGTAATTCTAATTAAGAAATCAACTGATATATATGTAAAAATAATTGTTAGTTTTAACTAAATGTTGTGTATTATAAACTTGAATATTATTTCAAATTTGTGCTTAATAAAAAGCAATAAATAAGATTAAGAAAAATGTCCTGCAAAACAATATCTATCTGTAACTAGTAAACTTTATAAATGGATATCCTTTTAAATATTTGTTGTACTCATACCAAAGTATACAAATTATTCCGAACTTTCGAGGCCTCTAACTTTTTACCTCAAGCTCATTTAAAAAATTAAATTGGTGGCTAAGATCTCAACACTTCCGTAAGTATTTAGACGTAAACACGTATCATTATCCTTGTGGTAGTCACTGTACCAATCCTTATCCTTGAAGTTTAGTTGCCCTCTTTGTCCTTATATGTATTCTAATACCTTGTTCTAATACTTGTGCATATGCTTGTCTTTAACCTTGTCCTAATGCTAGGGTTAAGTCTGTTCTAGTTCGTATAAATCCTTGTCTTTAATTTCGTCCTAATTCTATCCCTGAGCCATTGTCCTAATCCTTCTTCTAATAATACTTGTACTTGTCTTAATCCATGTCCAAATCCCTTTTCTTACCTTTTTCATTCTGCTATAAAGACAATGAGAAATATTCTATTCAAATATATAAGGGAGTGTCTCCGGTTATGGGACACTTTAAGGTTTTGGCTCATAACTTTTGATCAAGTGTATAATATGTGGATATATGCATAGATACGGAAAGCTTATCAAAAAAGCTAGATTTTCTGAAATAACTATATTGGTGGTCGTAAAGGGTTCAATTTATGCCAAAAAAAATTTTACCTGGCTGTGGGACACCTTGTAAAATTCACAAAAAATGGTAAAATATGAAGAAAAACCGCAAAAAATACGAAATATAAAAAAATTTATTCAATTTAGAAGCCTTCGATGGCACAAGAAACAACAGAAAATGGCACTTCTTTCATGTTATTCATCATCTCCTTCATCATCCAAAAAGAAGTGCAATGTTTGCATGCAAAGAACTGGTTTGCATGTCAGCGCACTTCAAATGCACTGGCTGAGTGCACTCATTGCATTTGGTTGAGTTTGCTCCTGACAATTTCTGTGGCAGAAGGTCCAAACAGTCTACAGCATCATCAGATGGTGGAGACTTCTTCGGCTTAGTGCACTTGGCCGACGGTTTGGCTGATCGTGTTGCCATCTGCTTATAAGGCGTCGGTGTGGCTGGTGGAGCTGTCTTACTTTTATCTGAGGCCTTACTCTGAAATGCGATTCGAAAACAAAATCAGACTATGTATTTACATGGTTTTTTGACAAATTTTTATTAGTTCGAATTTAATGCAGACAAAAACAGCATTTTAACAAGCATGCTACACAAGCCGGTATACTGGCTCTGTAGTTCGAAAAACTCAATACATTTATACTATTTTACAAATACACTCACACTGGATTCACTTTCATGCCACTTTCATTGCTACGAAATTTCAGAGCAAGTGGATTTTGACAGCGGCGGCCAGTGTATGTCAAAAAGGGGGATATCAGTGTTGTTTTTAATTACTTTTAGTGGGTTTATTTCGGGTTTTCGGCGATTTCGTACAGGAAGCAACACTGATAGCTTGTTTACAATTAAAAGCAAACAAAACAACAAGTAAAGCACACGCAAACTGCAATAGCAGCGGGAACCTTCGCATTCGGTGGAATTTTTGTAATGAACTTTGACGTGCATGTGTAGCACCTCTTGCTACTAGCATGAAAGTTCGAAATTTTTCGAATCATTTGAACAGTACGCGTATTCTTTCGCACTTTCACTGTCATAGGCCTGTGTAACCGGCCTGTAAAGCATAGGTAGAAGTTACTGTCATTTACCCAGCGTCTACACGGGACAGAGCAAGTCCGAAAAACTCAATACATTTAAACATGTTTACTAATACACTCACATTTGATTCACTGTCCGCGGTTCACCCCAATCAACCATTGTGTAATAGTGTTTGGATTAAGCTTACCTACAATGGAATAATGAAAGCCTTTTACAAACATGCTTTGAAAACACTTGTCTACGTAATAAATTTACAAGTTGTGTTGCACATATAATGGTATCGAAACAGGATAAAAGTAAGCTTCTTATAATAATACTTGTAGTAAGTTTACTTGAAGTTTAATTTACAATCGTTTTCAAAGCATGATTGGAAAATGCTTTCAGAGGTAATTGTTTCACAACTTCCACATTATTGTTGAAATTGGAATTCCCCAAGCACTAAAAAGTACAATTGCAATAAAAAACAAAGTTCCATCACTAACAATTTTGATGTTAGTGGCTTGTGTTCAGTGATAATTCCAACACATTCTTTTAGAATTTTATAATACCTACTTAAATTAATTTTTAATATTTTGTTACACCAATGTGCTTTAATAAAAATGTTTATTGAATAGTCCACATAGTTTTATTTATATTCCCTTTTTTTTGTGGCAATGTGTTTATCGACAGTATTTTATAGATACATTTCTTATAGATTTTGATGTGATGGTCTTTCGTATAGATTAATTTTACTGAGAAGATGAATTTGTGCTCCTCTGATAACTCCGAGCACATAAGATTTCTTAAAAACAGGTGTTAAAAGCTTACAATAATACTTGCTTCCCATTATTCAATAAATGTTTTAATAATATTTTTATAACACTTTCTTCCAATTTAATAATTATTTTCAATAATACTGTTACAACACTTTTTTCCAATTGCAAAGAAAGTATTGTAGAAAGCTTATTTGCAACACTTATAACCATTTGAATAGTAAGCGCTTGGAATAATATTACAGTAAGGAATATTTTTCCAAGGGTTCCTTTTTGCTTATTCTACAATTACTTGAAAGCATTTCACAACAGTTTTAACAAGCTTTTTCCAAGCGGGATGTTTACGCTTGCAAGCTTACTACAAGCTTATTCCAAGCTTGTTTGGCTTATTGGGACTGTTCACTATCAGCGCCACTGTCAATGAAATTTCAGAAACAGTGGATCTTGGAACTTGCCGACAGTAAAGGGATAAAAGTGTTGCTTTTGTTGTGCTTTAGGGGATATATTTTGGATTTTACGAGATATCTGCTATTTTAACAATAAGCAGCACTAAAAACTTTTTATGATTACAAACTAAAATGGAAGTGAAGCTAAATACTACGCAAATATCAAAGTAAATTAAATATACATAGTTTATAGTAAATTCATAATACAGGGTCCGCCAAATAACTTTTTTTTTTGAAAATTCTATAAAAAAAACTACTAAATATTTTCTCTCATTTCTTTCTTTATTTGAAAGTACAATCCTTCCGGTTAATAATGGAAAATAATTTTATTCAAATGGCTGCCTCGGCTGGCCATGCAGTAGCCTATACGATCGGTCCAATTTTTATGCACATTATCGATTGTGTGCAGCTGTATTTCACCAATGGCTTCACGAATATTGTCCCTTTAAAGAGTCAATTGTCTCTGGCTTGTCGGCGTAACACTTATCTTTGAGGGCACCCCACAAATAATAGTCCAACGGTGTCAAATCGCAGCTCCGAGGTGGCCAAACGACATCAGCTCTGCGGCTGATAATGCGATCTTCAAAAATAGGGCGCAAAACATCGAGTGTAGCTTCGGCTGTGTGGCACGTAGCGCCGTTCTGTTGAAACCACATGTTGCCAATATCCTCCTCTTCAATTTTTGTGAACAAAAATTCGTTCAACATGGCCCGATAGCGATCGCCATTGACTGTAACGGCCACTCCTTGCTCATTTTCGAAGAAAAATGGCCCAATTATGCCTCTGGACCAAAATCCGCACCAAATAGTGACTCGTTTTGGATGCTGCGGCTTTTCAATGTATGCGTGCGGGTTTTCTGTGCCCCAAATGCGACAATTTTGCTTGTTTACATACCCGCCAAGATCAAAATGAGCTTCATCTGAAAAGATGATTTTTTTGGCAAAATCGGCATCATGATTTTCAAAGTAATGTCACAATATTTCCCAGCGTTGTTCAAGCGTATACACAACCATATTCGTTCAGCGGAAGAATAAAACTAATTACGTGTCAAATCAGACATGAGCTAAGTGTTACCATTCACGAAATAAGCACTAGTTGAAAAAAAACGTTAGATGGCGGACCCTGTATTTTATAATTATTTAAAAATAATTATTAAATAAAACTACAATTGCAGCGAGAATATTCGCATTCGACGATATTTGTTAATCAACTTGCACTTGTAGTCGCTTGCAGCTAATTTCGAGTTTTTTTCGAATTTTTCGAAGACAATATGTATGCTTTACTTTTGAACTTGCACTGTCCCGTGTAGACGCAGGGTTACGGCCTAATGTTGTAAATCGAAATCGTAAGCCAACGATAAGACAGATACGAGAAGCAATAGAATTTGGTATAGAAGAAAGTTTTGCTTGCTAATGTTTTCGATTTACAATATTAGGCCATTAGTAATCTTAATTAATGTGTTTACATGGTGTGATTTTGTTTTTGAATCGCATTACAAAGTAAAAGCCTGAACACATTGACGAGCACAAGCGACGAGCGACATGTCTCCATTCTGTCGTTGAAGAGATATGTTGAGCGACTTAATTTTAATAAACGCGACAGCAGCAAATGTTTTTGATATTTACAATTAATTATTTTTGTGGTTTTGTGCTCATTTAATAATATATGTAAGTAATTCCAAAAATTTAATTTGTAATATTTGTAGCACGAAACAATGACAAATGTAAGCAATGGAAAAAAATTTTAATTTTTTGGACGATAAGTGACGAGCGTCAAATGTCACTTTTCTTACATGTATTTCTTATGGGAAAAACTCTTGGAGACTTTTGCGACGACATTGTCGCGCGGCATCGAATGTCGTTGTCGCCGGCTTCAATTTAATTCTAATTTGACACGCGATAAAGAGAAATTTCTTACATTTGTCATTGTTTCGGATTAAAATTAAAACATTAAAACATTAAAATAATTAATAACAAAATCTTTTTTACATGAAAGATATAAATGTGAAAAAAAATTTTTTTATGACAAAATATTGAATTAATTAGTGGAATACCGCAAGTTTTCCAGAGATAAAAAAAATGTTTTTAAAAAATGTCACTAGATCATCCGAAATAAAAAAGTGATCATTAGTTAATCCTTTTAGTACCTTTATAGAAATACTAATGAAAAAATTTAGAAATTCTAAATAAAGTAAATAAAAAAAAACAATGGACAAAGGAAATAACAAAAAGACGATCACAAATACGTCATGCTCACAAAAACTCACATTTTATTAAAACAATTTTTACAACGAATTTTTTGTCCATTACAATGGACATTACTCTTTACTAATTTTTTTTAAGTAAAACAAAAAAAATATATACATTAAACAATAAAACAAGCAAATAAGTTTATTTATATATATAATAAGAAAAAAAACTTCCACTAACTTTGGTTGTCTTCTTTTCTCTGGTTATGGGACACAACATTGTTGTCGAACATTGAACTCGAATCTCATAATGAAAGGAAAAAATAGAAGAAAGAATAGATCAATGCATTCCATTACAATGGACAATGTTAACGAAAGGGTTATAGACATAGTTTTTCGAAAAATGGTGATGTTGAAATTCAAAGTGGCTTATTTGAGCAAAATTTCACTCGTATTTTAAAAAAAAATATAATCGTTCGACTTCGAAAACATGCTTCCAAAAAAAAGGCGTTTAAAGTTTTGATCACGATATGCTGCATGCAGATAAAAAACCTCTATTAAAAGTTATTTATCTCCATAAATAATAATCCGATTAGTCTTAAATTTTAAGAGAAAACTTCGAAACATTCTACTTGTAGAAAATGGAAAAAACAATTTTTAATTACTCAAAATGCTAACTAGTAAGCGCCAAAAAACCAAATTTATTTAATAATTTTTTATTATTAAGTTTCCATCCTGCACTGTTGAATAATAATTCTATCTTGTATGTAATTATTTCGCCATTGCTTATAGCTTTATCAACGTATTGCCAACTACCGTTGGGGGCTATACAAATAAATTTCTTGCAAATTAATTCCGATTTCTAAAGAACGCGCGTAAAAATGTTTATAACTAGGGCTTTGCATTTATCGAATCAAAAGCTACCAACGCAGCTTTATTTGTTTTTAAGCAGTAATTTCGTTTATTAGTTTAGAGAAGAGCACTTTTCAGAGTATCGTCCAAGTTTTGGTTTCGCATAAAATGAAAAAGTCAAAAGTAATAGCCAACTTTTTTTTCAATATTAGAAAGTCAACCGCCAAAAGTCGAAAATTATTACGCAAAGTCAATTTTTTACTTATTTTGACTTCGACCTGCACATCCCTAGCTTGGCTGCTTTTTTTCTGGGGTTGACATAGCTAAAAATGCGTAAAAATGCAAGAAAACACAATTTAAACATGATATGTTGACAAAAACGATGATATTCGACAGTTTGCAAGTCCAACGCATACTTTAAATGCAAAAAACAAGGTGTCCCACAACCGGTTACATGACGTGTCCCACAACTGGGAATGGTAGCCATTTCGAAAGTGACTGCCGAAATTGTATTGTAAACATATTTTTTCATAAGATTATGTTTCATCACCAAATACAGGGTGTCTGATGAAGCGTTGGTCGAGAGAGCATCGCACTTTTACTATCGAAGAATTTTTTAAATTTGAAAATTGCCACCGGACTCTCTGTACATTAAAAATACTGCATATATTATGCATATCACTTAATTTTAAATTAATTCAATTCAATTTTTCGCACTCTCAAAAAATTCTCACTCGCAAAAAGTTACTATTGTGTTTATTTTTTTTCGATTTTTTTCAATGCTCACAGCAATCAAACACATGCTTGTGTTTACTTCAGCGTTAGCAAAATAGTTATTACTGTTAAACTACAAGTTTGACAATACTCAAATGTGTCTCACAACCGGAGACGTCACACAACCGGAGATGCTCCCTACGTTTTTGAAGTCAAACTTCTTGAGCACAGTTGTGAATTGAAACTTAATAAAACGAAAATTGACATTAAAAATAGACAAACATATACAACTATAGGTTTTAGCATATACACAAACTAATTTCAAAGATATTTTAAAACGTTGCAATAGCTGTTGAACTGTCAGATTAAGTGCAACTTGGACCAATTTAGTGCTTACTTTTAGATAAATTTGCCACAAGATGGCGCCAAGTGTACCACATTCAGATTTTTAAGCTGCTTTGTGCATTTTTTAAGGAAAACTTTTTAGCACTATTTTGATTGGAAACTCGATGAAACGAAAAAGCGTTAGTACAGTAATTATGCTGTCAAAAAAAAATTTATAAAAAATAAATTTCGATGCTTATTCGGCTGCAATGTAGATAGCGAAGGTATGAAACACAATTAATTTGATAGAATATTAAAAACGATTTTAAATACAAAAATTAGTATTATTAATTGATAGTAGTCAAGGGCAGAAGCGTAGCAAAGGGGGGACGGCGCTGGCGGTTCGCCCCTGGTGCACAGCCAGATGGGGTGAAAAATTGAGAAAACATTTTTTCCAACATAAATCTGTATTATAATGTACAGTTCTTTGTATAATAATACATTTTACTTTAATGGGAGCAAATAAATTAGTACAAAAATATGTTTTTTCAATACCTATGATTGAACTAATTAATCTTACGCACTCTTTCATTGCAGATGCCAAAGGGTGCAATAATACCTGAAAGCATTCCTTACAACGCGTTCCTATCAATTATATCAAATTTAAAATATATATATGCAATGTTTGGTGAGGGATGCAGTTATCATAAAGGTTAATTAAAAATGTTCATATATTTTATATAGAATAATAATTGATGACACAATTGTTTCATATTAGATAAAGTTTTGCTGTATAAATGTTTCTGTGTAACTAAATAGGAACTAAAAGTATGTAATGGTTTTTTGGAAGTGGGTCAGTAAAGTTTGCAATATAAATTGTAAATCAGAGAGTGTGGCTAGGTTTCATCCAGAACTTCAGAGCATAACAATCAAACAAATCATATCGTTCTCTTCTTACCGTTTAGACGTGTTTTTGCGAGCTCAAACATTTAAAGTTATCTTTAGCTAAAAGTTCTAAATTAATAAATACAACAGCTTTCTGATCAACTTGCACATACGAGTACATCTGGAAGCGTGACAACGTGGATTTCATCTTTTTTAAAATATTTAGATATTTAATATAATTTTCAATATAAATATATATATATATATATATATATATATATATATATATATTTATACATATATATATATATATTTATACATATATATATGTATATATGTTTGTTTATATATATATATATGTCTTTCCTTCTTTCTGTTTTGTTTTTAGCGCAAACAGGTTTCTATAGAGCAAATTATCGTATTTTCTTTCTTCATCTTTTTTAACGCTACTGCAAAACTCTAGTGCTTAGACCCCTTTCACATTGGTCAAGAATTGAATTCAATTTTCATGGTTTGTAGGCAATTCGCCGCAAATCGGAAGCGACGAAAGGGAGAAAAAGTTGACGATACCGGTGTCTCTGTACCGTCAATTTTTTGTGTTCCTTTTGTTATTTTCTCATTTTTTTCATATTGCTTCATTCCCTTTTTTGTGTATCGGCGTGTGTTTGTTGTACTAAAACTTGAATTTAATTTATTTTGTTGAATTACTTTCGATATTTATTTATAAAAAGCATATTTCCATCGCTTATGAATAATAATTAATATTTTACGAACAATTTTAAACTGTTGATGCAATCGCTTTTGTTTTTAAGAAAGCAAGCATGGATGACATGCTAAAGAATTCAATTCTTGACAAATGTGAAAGCTTTCGTCAAGTCCAAAAGAGAACGTAAAAAAAAAAATTGAAAGCAATTCTTGATCAATGTGAAAGGGGACTTATAAAACTTTTCAATTCGTTGGTTCTGCAAAATCAGGGCTGCAAAGTTTCTACAGTACAGTGTCTTTAAACAAAATAAACTGTTTTTCATTAAAAGCATTTAAGTTAATTTTTCTCCTTTTACTTACATCTTTATTGAAAAACTTTCTATTTAACTGAAAATGATCTGCAATTTCCGAAACTGCGCTGTAAAAGGTGAATCAGACCGGCTGGTTACTTGCTGGTTGTGTGATTCATTTTTTCATATCAAGTGTGCAGCGTTGACTGCGAGGATCTTCGATGCACTCAACGAAAATAAGGGACTTCGTTGGTCATGTGAAGATTGCAGGTTTAGAAATGTTGAGATCTTTAAACTTATTAGACAATCTCGGAAAGGTTTTTTGGAGGTAGCTAAGGATCTAAAGCAGTGTCGGGCAGCTTTGCACACCTATACTTTCTCATCTTGAGTATGTGTTAATGAGCGCTTGAAAGCTCACACTAAAAACAAAGTAGTGCTAAAGCGCTTTTTGCGGAAATCTTACTAGGCATTACGGGACATATTTTTTGCTCGAATTTGTATAGCGAAATTAAATAAATAAGTAGTTTTTCAAAAGTTTTTCAAATGTCAAAAGGAAACAGACCGACAGACGGATAATGTGAAATACAGATGAGCAGAACGAAATGTAAAAAGGCCTGCTAATAGTAAAAACAAATATGTTTTTTTATTGTGCTTATGTTGCTTATTGTGTTTTGCCAAGGCTAAGCTTCATTAAACGTTCTTGGAACTGATCACTATATGAAATGATATGTGGACATGCCGCTTTTAAATAATTAATTAATTTCTCCAGCACATGCCCCACAATTACCTTATCTTGGCCATGCAAATTATCGTAATGCCTTGTAATGCATAATATTTTTTAATTTTAAATCTTTGGTGTCGCGTCATGCCGTTATTTTCTTAAAATAAAAAATTTTCACATACATACTTCCAAAAATTTTGCATACATAAAATTTTATACAGTGTAATCTTACCTTACATCTGTATAGATGAGCAATAACAGCTTAAGTCTTATTTCAAAGTTTTCAAAAATCTTGCTTAAAAGTTTTCAATCGCCATATAAATTATATGAAAGGATCTTTAATTTTTGCGTCGTATCTTTGGCTAAGGTCATGCTAGAAGTTCTAGATTTTATGTGTTCATAATGATATATACATGGAACACTACTGTATCAATAACTCAGTTCTGTCTTAAATCGACTTAAGCTATTATTGCTTATCGACACAGATATAATATAATATCATGATACAAAGAACTACAGATAAAGTATTGCGCATGTCCGCCATCTTTGCTGTGACGTGCAAGGTGCTCCTTGGTTAAAACGTAGTCACAATTTATTCATAGGGTATAAAGATTTTAAAATGCCTACATTTTCTTATGAAAACTTGTTTACTGATATGAAATAAATATTGTTATATAAAGCACATGTCCAAAATAAAGTAAATATATTTTTAATTAGTGTTTGTCAAGAAAAATTTGCATATTTTGTAGGGGTGCTTTTTCCTCTTTTTACCGATTTACACAAAAAGCGGCTACGTTGCTTGATGTGCTTGACAGAATTTTGACTGTTTTTTCGTTTTTATTTTGCTATCTTCGTCACTTTTCTACATTTTCTTTTGAATGTATTCATCAAGTGTCACATTTGACGAGCACCGATGACGAGGTGCGCAGTAAATTTTGTTTGTTGCGCCGGGAATACTTTACCTGTAGCTCTTTGTATCATGATATAATATATTCAAGGAACACGCAAGCGCAGATCTTATCTTCTTGACATTCGCTTGAACTCTGAAGCTTTGATCGTTCTGTAGGTGAGACGAATACATATTTTACAGCACAAACACAATCTCAAGTGTGCAAAGCTGCCCGACACTGATCTAAAGGTAGCACAAAATAGACTGAATTAGAGCCTGAACAGAATCAAAAATCGTTGCGATCGACGATTCGTTGTTGGAAAGTACATGCAAAATACGCAGCTCGTTTTCTTCAACGATAAATCGCAGACTTAGAATCTATGCTATTTCAATCGTCGGTCACAACGATTTTTGATTCTGTTCAGGCTCTGAATGCGTACAAACAAAAATCTTCGTAGTTCAGCTAAAACTACTGATTTAGCCATGCCATCGCCCAATAATAATACTATTCTACCTTCTGCTGTAACTGTTTTTCCTAATGTGAACATACAGCATAGAAGTAAAATATAAGGAAGCGGTGTAGTTGAAGTGGAATGAAGTATTTTACAAACACAGTGAAGTTGACACAAACACAAAAACATTCAAACAGGGCCGCATTCAATTATGTAGTAAATAAAGGCGTAAATTATTTTTTATTTTTTAGATGTGTGCTTACTATGCAATTTTTATATACCACCGTTATATAATTTGTTGCGTTACCAATTTTTTTACAGAGAAAAGCATTGATAAAATAATGTAAAAGACATGAACTCAGAATGAGACTGAAACGACAAAAGTTACTTTTAATGATTTTTTAAAAATTCATTTAAAAAAACTATTTTTTATAAACTATTTAATTGATATTAAAATAACACAAAAACTAAACAACTAAAATACATACCAAATTAAACTCTTTTAAAATAAATAGTTTTGTGTAGTTTTTTCCGAACTGTGGGCTTTTAATTAGTTTTTGTAATGTAAAAATACCTAGTTATAGCTTGTAACCTTAGGTTGCAAATCCACTTTAATTTCATGTCAAGTTTTCAAAGAAATTGTAAACAAATAAATAACTATTAAAGCTTATCCCAATGTGAAAAAAAATTAAGGCCCCTGCCACCCTAAATAATGAATGCGCTCATAAAGCAGAACTTGTGTTTTGACAGATGCTCTTACTCAAAAATAGATTTTTTTTTGCTCGGGAAGGGCTTATGTCAAATAACGACGCTCTATCTCTCTTCCTCAGCGACGAAAATTCCTTCTACACACGTATAGTGTGTGTGAGTATAACACCACTTCCTTATCTTTTATTTCTATGACATACAGCTTGAAGATCAATCAATTGGAGCTGTCAATTACTGATCAAATGACTGATAATATCGCACCAACTAAGGTCGCTGCATCAGCTGATCAAAATTCTCCTTTTGTTAGAGCAATACCAATTATAGAGGTAAATGTTGATTCTGCTCGCGTCTCTTGCACAAAAAAACTTTCGCTGAAACTTGTATTGTCTCAAATGTGGTCCCTACACCTTCTCAAATTATTTCGGTTTCTGCAAGAGCGATACCGAAACAAATATCGAACAGCAGTATCAAAGCCCCTGTTCATAAAGAACTTGTGGTTATTCAGCCTGCAAAATCTATATTTGTTTCTTGTTTTGCAGCTGATACATCCGGTGAAGACGTGTTATTCTATATACACTCTAAGCCGGATGTTGTAAATAAAAATATCTCTGTTTACAAATTCAATTTTCATACGAGCGTGTTACGCCCTCTTTTAAAATATCTTTGTCCTTTGATCTTTTTAACAAGGTATTGGATCAAAAGTTTTGGCCTGACAATACGATGGTGCATGAATTTATTTCTAGATCTCGGCCTACAACTTCCTTGGCTACTTTACCGCTTCTTAACAAGAATAAAAAAAAATTAGATTGTTGCTTCCAGTTCCTTATCCTTTATCAAAACGTTCGTGGCACTAACACAAAACTAAATAATTTATTAATTTTGATTCACAACCTTCACTTAATAATATAATTGCTTTTAGTGAGACTTGGCTGAAACCCAAGACTCTAAATACATCTAAATCTAAAAACATTGGGCTTCTATTAGTAAAGCTTGCTCAAAACTGCAATCTAATGATCATATTTTAATAACTGATGATTTTAACTTGCCAAACGTTTCTTGGAACTACTGTTCTGAAATTCCTGGAAAATTTTTATCTTCGTCTGAAAGTTCATCCGATAATTATTTTTTAAACGAGCTCTCAATCTGAGGCCTGTTCCTACTTAACTGCATCTTTAACAAAAAAAAATCGTTTACTTGACCTGGTGTTTTTTGATGACAGCAATATCGCCTCTGTGTCTAAATCAGATCCTCTGGTTACATCCGAAGATTCTCAGCATCCAACGGTAGAAATTATTTTAAATTTTCCAAAACCATCTGTGCAGTACTATGATTCTCAACCGCCTATGGAGTTTAACTTTAAAAAAACAAACTACGTGATTTTGATGAATAACTTGGCCAATATAAACTGAAATTCTATTCTAAATATTAATACAAAAATTGTATCTTCTCAGAGTCTTGATGATGCGGAATTCGCGTTTAATAGAACGCTCAATGATTGTTTTGCAAAGCTGTTCCGCAAAGGAAAGCCTCTTTGACATCGGGTTCGGTGTGGTACACAAATGAATTAAGAATAATGAGGAACTTGAAATCTAAATACTATAAAAAATATCAAAAAACACTTAACATATGCGATTTTGGATGCTATGCCTCGATTAAATTCAGTTACCAACAGTTATCCTATAATATTTACTTAACAAAAGTGAAATTAATCATCAAATCTGATTCTAAATCCTTCTGGAACTTTGTAAACACAAAACGTAAGATTGATTCCTATCCTTCATTTATGAAGTATAATTTTGTTGTCTGATAATGATAATAGTATTTGCAATCTTTACGCTGACTTTTACAAGGCAACTTATTCATCATCGTCCTATGATTTAAGGGATTTAAGTTATCCCTTCAATATTCAATCTGGGGATATTTATTTCCCAATAATTAATTTATTACCCAACACCCAAAGAGTGTTATGCTGCTTGCGTATGCTGATGACATCGATATCATTGGCCATAATACGCGCGAAGTCAGTGCAGCATTTTCCAGATTAGAAAGAGAGTCAAGTCGAATGGGTCTGTCAGTGAATGCAGATAAGACGAAATACTTAGTGTCAACAAACAAACAGTCCCAGCGTCTTGGAACCCACGTTACCGTTGACAATACCTCATTCGAGGTTGTGAAGAACTTCGTTTATCTGGGATCCAGCATTAATTCAACCAACGACATCAGCATTGAGATCAAACGAAGAATAACTCTTGCCAACAGGTGTTACTTTGGGCTCCGTAGGCAATTGAGAAGCAGAGCCCTCTCTCGACGAACGAAAATCACGCTCTACAAATCGCTCATCATGCCCGTCCTACTTTACGCATCACAAACCTGGACGCTGAGCAGTTTAGATGAAAAGAATTTAGGAGCATTCGAGAGAAAGATTCTTCGTAAGATCTACGGACCAATCTGCGTCAATGGCGAGTACCGAATACGGTGGAATGATGAACTGTATGAGCTGTACGCTGACATCGACATAGTCAAGCGCATTAAAATCGAGCGGCTTCGCTGGCTTGGTCATGTTCAGCGCATGAAAGACGATGCTCCAGTGAAGAAAACATTCGATTCGGTACCCAGCGGCGGTCAACGCAGAAGAGGACGACCGCATCTTCGTTGGAAAGACCAAGTAGAGGACAACCTGACGAAGCTTGGAATTTCCAACTGGCGCCAGCAAGCGAAAGACAGAAATGGGTGGCGCAAATTCTTAGATGAGGCCAAGACCGACATACGGTTGTAGCGCCAACTAAGTAAGTAAGTATAATTGATACAAACACAGTCTTATCATTTTTAAAAATATTAAAACATCATATAAAAGTGGTCCCATGAACATACCTTCGTGTATATTAAAATACTGCTGTGTCGAATTAGTAACTCCAATCTCTTTTCTATTTACTTCATCTTTAAAATTATGCTATTTTCCTGCATCCTGGAAGCATTCATTAATTATTCCGTTCCATAAATCCGGAAATAGGTCTTTAATTGATAACTACCGTGGCATCGCAAAATTAAGTGCTTTGCATAAGCTTTTAGAGGCAATTGTTACACCACGACCATCGCATAGCTTTAAATCTTTAATGTCTGCTTTCTGTTACTAACTGTTACTAACCTTCTCGAATTTACATCAAAAACTATAAAAATTTTTGGAAAAGGCATGCAGAGTGATGTTATTTACACGGATTTTAGCAAAGCTTTTGACGTTGTAAATCACAAACTTTTGATCTTAAAATAACATCTTGTTGGATTTCTTATACCGTTGGTAAAGTGGATTGAATCTTACTTAAGCAATAAAACACAATCTGTTCTTTTTAAGCTCAAGAAATCACATGAGTTTCCTGTTACTTCAGGAGTACCTCAAGGAAGTCATCTTGGGCTCCTTCTGTTTCTACTTTTTATAAACGATTTGCCATCTGTCATAATGCATTCTAGCATCCTAATGTTTGCTGACGACGTCAAACTCTTCCTTTCTTTTAAAAATGATAATGACGCTTTATTTTAGCAAGCCGACATTGAATATCTTAATAACTGGTACAAAACGAACCGTATGAACCTCAACATGAAGAAATGCAAGCATATGTCTTTCTCGCGCAAACCACCAATTAAATCTACCTTCAAAATTTGTGGTTATCCAATGGAGTCCTTAGATATTTTCAATGATCTTGGAGTTACAATGGATCCTAAACTACACTTTAATATTCATGTAAATAAAATAATAAATAGAGCAAATAGTACTGTAGGATTTATTAAACGTTGGGCAAAAGAGTTTTCTGATCCATTCATAACGAAAATCTTATTTACTTGAATACGCCTAGTTGCCTATCTTAGAATACGCTTCAGTTGTTTGGTGCCCACGATACAGTTGTAACATAGACGACATTGAATCAGTGCAGAAACAATTTATTTTGTTTTGCTTAAGCTATCTTTATTGTAATACTGATTTTCACTTACCACCTTATGAATATCGGTTACAACTCTTAAATCTTCCTTCTTTAAAAATCGGAGAATTATGGTAAATGCTTGTTGGATTATAAAACTTTTACATGGCTATGTAAACAGTCCATATTTTTTGAGTAAAATATTTTTTAATATTCCTCTTCGTCCTAGAAGATCTTTTGAGTTACTCCACATGAACTTTTGTAGAACTAATTATTTGCAAAATGAACCTCTTAGAAGCGCTTGCGGTGATTTTAATTTTGTATCTGAAGTGAATCCGTGGACTCAATCAAACATAAAATTATAGATTACCTGCAGTACCGTCGTTGATTATGATTAAGTTCTTTCAAACATATATATGATGCATCTGGTTATTGCAACACATTAATGTAACAATCTAAATGGATAAATGGACCTTAGCCTAAAATGGATAATTTTGGTGTATGAACATCTAAATAATCTGAATGGACCTAAACCTGGTATCTTCAGTTGCCTCATATCTTCATGATGAATGTGACTACATTTGTCGACGGTACCGTGGTGTCTTGGTTTTTACCTCTTGAAACACTACGTTAGATCGATTTGCAATATAAATATTAATATGAGTGGCCGATAAGACATAGTTTGTCTTGATGCCTGCGTTCACAACTAGTTTTCTTTGTTTTATGAAAATTGGTTTGGTGAAGTTGTCCTAGTTTGACGAGTAACCACCCTGTCAAGCCAGCATCCCACCGGCTTCAGGAAGACAGAACGATATATATTATATATATATACTTATTGGAATGGTATTTTAATGGGTATGAGACCTTGTTTGTCACACGACTCCGCCGATGTCCGGATGCAAAAATTGTTGCTAACTTGACCTTGTTTGTCTTGAAAACGCAACCCTGCTGTGCTGTCTGATATTATCGATTTGACTTAACTTTTTTTTATTTTAATACTTTAATAAAATTATATACTTTAAGCAATTTATTAAAACTTTTTAGTTTGTTAATAGTACTTGATTTTAATCAAAATCATACTTTTTATTTTTGAATTGTATTATATATCTTATTTTAAATTTGCTATAAAACCTGTTAAGGTTTAGTAATCGAATAAAAAAAAAAATAAAAACTTCAGAGAAACTTTGTCCTTGTGGACGAATAAACAACAAATGTTGCATCGCATTACGTTACATAGGCAGTTTTGATTTGTTCAATTCAAATGCAACGAAATGCATTTTTTTATTATTATTATTTTTTTGATCGTCCAATTTGGAATTCTTATTCTTTTTACTATTATTAAAAAAACGAGCTGTGAAACGAAACTGTTATTTACAAACCTAATTTCGCGTTTGAATTTGTTTGAAAAGTATTGAGAACTATTATAAAAAAAAATAAATTAATATCAACAAGTTAGGAAGGCTTTAATCTAAGTTTATCAAAATCATTTATCAAAAATTCCGAACGAGCAGATTTCTTAAAATTTCAGAAGTCTTATTGCAACAGAATAAGCAAAATTTTGTAAAAGTTTTTTGTTCATTTTCAATATTGCATTTTTGATGTTCTGTAAAACCAAAACTTCAGCTTACTTTAGTTTTACAAATGTATGCAAAACTAGCGGGTTTATAACTAGCAAAAAAACTCGTATATTTATGGCTATTTTCTTATGAGCTAGAAAAACTATTAGGAAATTTTTTAACTAGTTAAAAAGCGAGTAGTTAGAAAACTAAATTCAGTAATTAGTAATTTTTAATAAGCAAAACAGCTTGTATTTTTGAACTATTGTAACTAGAATGCAGATAGTAACAAATCCAGTAACTTTTCGACTATTAAGATTTGGCTAGTTTAACATTTAGTATTTATTAACTACTTTTATTTTAACTAGTGAGTTAACTTGTTAAAATCATAACTAGTACGATTTTTCCCTGCAGGGTATATCATCTCTTCTATATTGTCTAAAATTTAATATTTTAGACCAACTTTGTGGAAAGGAATTGGTTTTACAAGTTTGTTTTTACTGCAACATGATCAACAATTAGCATTTAGATAGGTTTTTATGTCGTAATGAAGAGGTGTAAAGACAGAGGAAGAATTGATTACTATGAAACATTCCACACCAAAAAACTAGTTAGCTGCTCGGAAAACGCCAGTGAAAAAGGCAAAATTGTAACCACTTTTTTATCTCATGTCGTTTTTGCAGCGACAGAAAGCTACAGAAGTGAAAATTAGCTAAATGATTATCCTAGTCAGTGTAATTAATTATCTTTCGGTTGCTTTACTTTAATGTTTACCGTGTAATGCTGTTTTTTATTATTCTTTTTGATAGCTTTTATTTTTTTAATTTTTTTGTTTCTTTTTTGGTAGTGAATGCAATTTAATTCTTGTCATTGTTAAATTTTGTTATTATTATTATTCTGTTATTAAGGTGTGACAATTATAATAAAAACCACTCCATCAATTTTAATCAATCAATGAATCAGTTAACTGAGTTATGAAAAAGCCACAAAATTAAATTTTAGGCCAACGTGATAATCAAAAACCGCAAACCACAAAATTACAGCCATGTTTGCACACATCGACATTTTAAATGCAATACCTCAAAATTTGCTTAAATTCAAGCAAATTCAATTAAGTGATTGTAGAAAACTATTATGGTTAATTAATGGAAATAGTGAGTGAACGGTTACAGTTTAGCCTATGGCAACAAATCTGCGTGTGCTTCGTAACGTTAATGTGTTCATTGCTGGAGATATTAGAGCTGGCAAACTATCGATGGCACTATCGATGTATCGATAGCTAAGAGAATTAATGTCACATCACTTTAATTGGCGCAATAAACAAGTGGCTAGGCAGGTAGCTGAAATTTGGCTAAGCAAAAATGCGCATAATTAAAACTCAATAAAAATGCTCATAAAAATTCATTTTAGTTCAACTTTCATTGGTGTTGGTTGCTCTGAGCATGAAGAAGTTTTTAATTAATCCCAAAAACAAAGGTTAGTATAATTTTTTCACTGCTAGAAACGTGTCATTTACTGACATTTGAATGTATGGACTATATGTACAGTGGGTGATCATATTATTAGAGCCACCTTAAAAAAAACGTATTTTCTAAGTTTCGGGTTAAATAAAAGGCATTATAGTCGATGTTTTTGCATCACAATTATTTTATTAGTAAAAAACATGTAATAAAGCATAGAAAAAAATTAACATTAAGCTTTTATAACTGCAGAAAAATATATTAAAAAATATTTTTGTCAATATTTGGTAACTCCACCTTTTGCTGCAATGACTGCTGCTACTCGTTTTGGCATAGATTCTATGCATTTGATGCAATTGAATTTTATGGATTCATTTCGGTGCCACACTTCAATCAAACGCTCTATTAATTGGCGTTTGCTGGTCACGAATTCTTTGGAAATTTCACGCTTCATGAGTTCCCAGAGGTTCTCAATAGGGTT
The DNA here is from genome assembly GCA_963920525.1 of Dichetophora obliterata. NCBI lineage: Eukaryota > Metazoa > Arthropoda > Insecta > Diptera > Sciomyzidae > Dichetophora > Dichetophora obliterata. Next base: position 74,112,140 of record OY986436.1, read on the forward strand.
GAGATCCGGAGAATTTCCAGGCCAGTCAAGAACACAGACTTTTTGGTCATTAAGAAATTTTATGACTCTCTTAGCCTTATGACAAGGAGCAGAATCATGCATGAAAATAAATTTGTTGTTTGGGAACCATTCCTGAACTTGCGGTAGCATTTTTGTGTCTAGAACCTTGATGTATTGATCCTGTCTCATCGTTCCTTCAACAATGTACAGGCGACCTGTGCCTTGGCTGCTGATGACTGACCAAACCATGATGCTTAAAGGATGCTTTACTCGCTTCACAATGCAGTCATCTTTGAATTTCTCACCAGCTCTTCTCCTAGCGAATTGAGATTTGTCAGATAAAATCTGAACTGAAGATTCATCGGAGAAGCAAACCTTGAATAAATTTTTCAAAAATAGTATACTGTCAAAATATGGTAGCAAATATAAAATTTTTAATTTACATACTTTTTTCCAGTCTTCTATTGTCCACTTTGCGTGTTCTTTAGCCCAATTTAGACGTTTTTGCTGCATTGCCGGTGTAAGAAATGGTTTTTTTGCAGGTCTGCGACATGCGAAGCCCAAGTCCTTTATTCGTCGACGAGCTGTCATAGGAGATATTTGAATCCCAGCAGTCTGCATAATTTTTGTGATATCCTTTAGAGATGCACTCCTGTTTTCCGAGCAAATGTCTCTAATTTTTCTTTCGTCACGGCAGGTCGTAATTTTTTTTCGTCCACATTTCTTTAAACGTTTCGGTGCTAAGTTCATTTTTTTATCAAGTTTATTTTTTATTCGGTCCACTGATGCTCGTGAGACAGAAGCAATCGACGCTATCTTTCTTTGAGAGTGCTCAGTATTTTTTAGGAGTGTTTTTATCTCCGAAATTTTACTTGGAGACAGGTCTTTGGACTTTCCCATAGTTAAAAAAGAATCTTTCAATAGACGATTAAAAAATATGTAATACCACACCGTAAAAAGGCAAAAGAAACAAAAAAACATTTACATACCTTCACAATGTCAATACAATATTAAAAAAGTAAAACAAAAACTTCAAAAACTTGAATTAAATTTAATAAGTCACAAATGAACCACGTGGCATTGAAGCGCTTCTTCGGACGAAATAACGGCTACTCTTACAAAATTGCGTCGACTTGCCACGTTATGAAATTAACAGCGTTGCCAACTGTATATTTTTTTTTTAAAAACATTGTTATGTCTTAAAAATATCATAAGCACATGCAAGTATCCGTTTGTGTTCAACTATAACTTTGGAAAGTGAAAAATTGTGAAAATATGCAAGTGGCTCTAATAATATGATCACCCACTGTAGATGCCGAGGAAGTGGAGATCAGCAGGTCGGATGAGGAAAACAATGAAGTTAAAAGGCCACGGGTTGGCAACAGGGACGTACCGAGGCTATTTTGATCGGGGGGTATCAATGTATTTCGGCCAACTGGATACCCTTAAGTCCTGACTTTTTTTAAACACAACATGGTTGAATTATATGAAGTTACTTATCCGTTCGAACAATATAAACAACATAAGAAAAACACTTTAATTCACTTCAACGCTGAAATTTGCGAAATGCTGAAAATTACGAAAACTTTAGTGCAATTGTTGTTGTTTTGGTTTTCCGAAGCTTGCTTAAATTTAATCACCTATTGAGTTGATGAAAAATAATCGTCGGAAATTTGCGACGAAAAGATGTGTTCGGTAACCATAAGCAAATCTGTTTAATGAATGTGAGTCATTGTGAATATGATAATTTTGATAAAAAGAAGAGCATTCTGTCAAATCCCGCCTAAAAGCTGAAGCAATGTTGGAAATGGAGCAAACTAAGAAGGTAAGTTTGTGATTGGATTTATAAAAATAACAAAGTAGTCAACAATTATAAAATATTTACTTTTAGAAAATCAAGCGAGAGAGCAACCACCGTCCGACAAGGAGACTCTTTGTCTGCTGACATGCATCGCAGATAAAATTAAGGCGAACCCGGAAGGATTTGAGGCAAGTATTTATTGCAACCCCAGATTAGCCTTGCAAAGAATTTACTGCCTGTACAGAATGGCTGTGGTTGTGGCTGTGTCTGAAGTTGAACTTAGTCCAACTGAAACTGCAGCTACGAGTATTCTGTACGTGTTTGTTTGTTCAATGCACTTTAACTTTTGATAGTTCCAGACAGTTGCAGAGTCGTCCATTTTTACTAGATGTCCGAACCATCTTATTCTTTGGGCATTGGCATAACGGACAAAGTGCTTCAAAGTTTTCAATCTCCATATAAGTTATATAAAAATATGTTTCGTTTTTGGCCCATAACATGACTACGGGCTTGCTAGCAGCTCCAGATGTTGTGTGGTTATAGTACTATATGCGTAAAACAGAGCTACATCAATAACTCAGATATGTGTTAAGTCCACTTTTTATTATAAAATGCCACAGATATATATACAGTGGCTCAAACGCTTAATCGTACATACTTAACGTTAAACATTGCTACGATTTTTCGAAATGATAAATTTATTTCATTAAGAAAAAAAGCATATTTTATTTTTATTCAAAGTCTCCTCTATTTGACAACAATCACAAATTATATTTATTCTCAGGATTAAAATTATAAGAAACAAAATCAAACGAAACCACAAAATTCATGTCAAAACGAATAATCGTACAAAATTAAATGTTCTTAAATAAAATTACAAAACTCATTAGTCAGTATTTAGTGGCCAATCCTTTAGCCTTTATTACAGCATTTAAGCGTCTTGGCATTGACTCGACCAAGTTCTTGCATACGGCTGGTGAAATATTGTTCCATTCGACTTGTAGACCTTCCTTTAATTCGTTCGTATTCCGAAATACCTTATCTTTTAATTTTCTAGCCAATTCCTCCCAAACATGTTCAATTATGTTTAGATCAGGTGATTGAGCGGGTGTTTTGAGCAATTTAGGGCAGTTATAGATCAGCCACATCTTCGCAACCATGGAGGTGTGTTTCGGATCGTTATCCTGATAAAAAGCAAAATTGTTTAATATGCCCAAGCGCTCGGCACTTTGCTTGACATTGGCTTTAAGGATGTTAAGATATTGATATTTATCCATATTGCCTTCTACAAAATGAATATTTCCAACTCCGGCACTTGAAACACACCCCCACACCATCACAGATCCGCCGCCATGCTTCACAGTAGCCTTTGTATTTCTGTAATGAAACTCTGTGTTGGGTTTCCGCCAAACATAGCATTTTCCATCCGAGCCTTTCAAATTGAATTTGCTCTCATCAGTGTATAAAACCTTTAAACAATAGAGTTATTACAAATAAACACTATTATATCTAAATTTTACCGTTTTCCAGAAGTCCATGTCTTTGGTTATATATTCATAAGCGAATTTCATGCGAGCGCTTTTGTTTTTTGGACTAATGTAAGGCTTCTTTCGCGCTATTCGCCCATTATATTCATTTCTTTTCAAAACATTACGAATTGTTTCATCACAAACCACCTTATTTGTCTTTTCTTTGAATATTTTATTAATTTCTACCGCTGAAACAAAAGGATTGTTTCTAACTTCTTTTGAAATTATGCGTTCTTCACGATCATTTATCTTTTTTCCTTGGCCTAGGCGGCTTTTATTTGCAATGGAAGAGTCATCTTTGTATCTTTTAATAATGTATTGTACTGTTGAATGAGTTCTGTTCACTAAATCTCCAATTTCTCTTAAAGTTTTTCCCTCCGATTGCAATTTAACAATGAGCTGACGTTCTGCTATGGTTGATTGTTTTCCTGACGGTGCCATTGTGCATCAACTAACCTAATAACTCCAAAACTCGTGACAAACTAAAAACAGAAGTATTAATTGTTGAATTTGTTGCATAATTTGACCACACGCTAATAAAATAACGGGATCCTGTCGCCGCCTATTAATTGTACGATTATTCGTTTGGATTTGAATTTTGTGCTTTTTTTTCTTTTTGTTTCTTATTTATTAAATGCTGAGGATAAATATAATTTGTGTTCATGATAAAATAGATGAGACTTTGAATATCAATAAAATATGATTTTTTCCTAAATTAAATAAATTTATCATTTTGAAAAATTATTTGAAAGTTAAACGTTGAGTATGTACGATTAAGCGTTTGAGCCACTGTATCTCTTTCGTGCAATACTGCCACAACCCAAAATTTAGCATTTTTCAGGAGAACCTTATGAAGTCCATGGACATTATGTCTACTTCGCAAACGGACATAATGTCCATGAACCTTATGGCGTTTTCAGACTGGAAAACTGCGCAGTTTTTAATACAAATTGTTCAATTAAGACAGTAATTTAAAAAATTTATTAAAGTTCGGTGCAGTTGTCTGTTTGTATTAAATTTGGTATACAAAGTTCTGCATTGAAAAATTGCCAAAATTCTGCAAAATATTGACAAAGAACAACTACGGTAAATAAGCTTAAAATAACAACTTTCCGTACAAGGGCAAATATTGGGGGTTGGAATTAGTTTTAAAGGTTTTCTAAGAGATGGCGTAACTATCAATAGATCGCATCGGGCACACCTGTGACTATATTCATTTCAAAGCACATTGTCTAAGCTTAATTTTTTAGTTTGTGTCATTCCACTGAAGTGTAAACAACATATATTTTTTTCTCTGTGAACATGTCGACTTTCGTTCCAACAAAACGCAATTTGCGGGAAGGTTTACTTTTGTGCTTCCATTTGAAGAAAAAAGCGGTTGAAGCACAACGCACGCTTACTGAGGCTTACGGGGACTATGCTCCATCGATTTCTACTTGTGAGTACTGGTTCCGTCGGTTTAAAAGTGGTGATTTTGATACGGAAGACAAAGAGCGTCCGGGCCAGCCGAAAAAGTTTGAAGATGAGGAATTGGAGGCTTTGCTCGATGAAGACCCGTGTCAAACCCTTCAAGAATTGTCAGAATCATTGGGAGTCGACTTATCAACGGTCGGCAAACGCTTGAAGGCCATGGGAATGATTCAAAAGCAAGGAAATTGGGTGCCGTACCAGTTGAAGCCGTGAGACGTTGAACGGCGATTTTGTATGTGCGAACAACTGCTTCAACGGCATAAAAGGAAGAGTTTTTTGCATCGTATTGTCACTGGCGATGAAAAGTGGATCCATTACGATAATCCTAAGCGAAAAAAATCGTGGGGACCACCCGGCCATGCATCAACATCGAGGGCCAAGCCGAATATTCATGGCGCCAAGCTTATGCTGTGTATTTGGTGGGATCAGAAGGGTGTCGTGTACTATGAGCTGCTAAAACCTAACGAAACCATCACTGGAGAACGCTACCAACAACAATTGATGCAATTGAGCCGAGCATTAAAGTTTAAGCGGCCGGAATATGCCAAAAGACACGACAAAGTGGTTTTTCAACATGACAACGCACGGCCACATGTTGCAAGAACCGTCAAGGAAACGTTGGAGGCGCTGAATTGGGATGTGCTACCCCACCCGCCTTATAGCCCAGACATAGCCCCTTCCGACTACCACCTATTCAGATCGATGACGCATGGCTTGGCTGAGCAGCGCTTCACTTCTTACGAGGATACCAAAAAATGGGTCGATTCGTGGATTGCCTCAAAAGACGAATCGTTCTTCCGGCGCGGAATCCATATGCTGCCAGAAAGATGGGAAAATGTTGTAGCTAACGATGGACAATACTTTGAATAATATACATTGTACCGTTGTTTCTAAATAAATGCTCAAAAACCGAAAAAAAACCTTTAAAATTAATTCCAACCCCCAATAATTTGTACGCACCGTTTTGTATCTTAAATAAAGATAAAATGCTGTATATGGAGACATTATTACTATAAAAATTATTATATATTATACTATTATACTATTATTATAAAAATATTATACTTATATTTTGCAATAATCGGTAGTTTCTATAATTTATCCAATTTCAGAAACCAACGGCTCAGAAATTTTATTTTAATATATGTGCAAACGAAGATTCTTTACAAAATATAGCTGCATTGGGCTGCAGCGTTATAAAAAACAAAATGAGGTACCTGAGAAAAACATTTATTAATGCTGAAGAGTGGAAAGGAAGTACTGGAGCTGGTTTGCTTGAAGAAGGAAGAGAAAGCAGTGTAAAGGGTAAGCAAGAATTAAACACTTTTATCTTTTTGTTAGTTTTTTAATCAATAATTTAACTTTTTCCAGAATATATTGCAAAAATTTGCCCCTATTACAATGCTTTAGAGCAAATTTTCGGGCAAAGAAGATCCGTTGTGCTGCCCTACAACTACGATTCCTACGCTGATATATCATTTGAAGATGTTATTTTGGAGTGTGAGCCTGAAAGTCAGGAAAGTGTTTCAGAGTGCATTGCAGGCATTTCAAACAGCACAGACGTTCAGCGGGAAATAGTCGAACAGCAGGCTACAGAGAAATTAAAAAAAAAAATTGAAATTGACACCAACTGAAAAAAAAACCAATTCAGCTTTGGATTTTTTGGCTAAGAGCCAAGAGAAGCGTAACGAGGTAGACCAACTTAAGTTAGCCTTGCAGGAAAAGTTAGAAGAGCGTAGACTAAATCTGCAAGAAAGCATTGAACAAAATAAATTGAACTTGCAGCGTGAGCAGCTTGATTTCGAAAAAGAAAAGTACCGCAACGAATTTGAAATTCAAAAACTTAAAATGCAGCAAGAAATGGAGTTAAAAAAATTTGAATAAGAACTTAAATATAATAAGACTTAAATTTATGTTCATTATGTACATTATTATGACCATTTATGTACAGCTGTGTGAAAATAAAAGTAGTGCTGTTATATTCAGACATGTTTGGAATATGAAAGCACTACTATTTTTTCACACAGCTGTATACGAGACGACAGCTTCAAATATCTTGCACTGCACTGTATATATTCACATATTTTAAGTACCGAATATGATTTAATCATTTTGTTTATTTGTTTTAAAGTGAAATCTTGTCATTAATAAAATTATTAAATAATATGTATGAATTAAAAAAATAAAAATTTTTAAGACTTTTATCACTAAATCTACTGTAAACCACCCAATGATTTTTTTTTTTCAAAATATTGTCACCACAGAATATTTTAGAATTGAAATGGTTTTCCAACTAAAGATATTTTTAAATGATTTTAATTGTGAGATTATCAGATCAAGTAAGTTTGAAGAAGGAAATAACAACAACTCCGTATAGAGTTAATCACATACACTGAGAAAACAAAAAATCAAAATCGCACATTTTAAAAACGTTTAGTAAAATTCATATTTTTAAAAATATTTTACGCCATACAAAAATGAAAACGTACATTTTTAAATAGAAAAGTAAAACGAAATATTTTTAAAACAACGAAACGTTTTTAAAACAATTACGAACGCAATAAAGTAACGAAAGAGTTTGAGTTGGAGCATTTGCTGCCATAATTAAAAGGTAAGTATTTTAAATAAAATTAATGATATTTTCTGGTTTAAACGTTTTTAAAAGTAGCTCGTTTCTGCCACTTTTGTTGTTTTCTCTGTGTAGCAGACCATATAGCTATTTTTGTAAGGAAGTTCACTGCATGCTATGTGCTGATGATGAAACTTTAATCTTTTAAATGATGACTTTAGTATTCTTTAAGTTTCGAAAGTGATGTATGGCCGTGTTATTTAGTACAAACTTGTTTAATTTTCTAAGAAAAACTTAGTTTATTGAGAAAATGTTCTTTTATTAAAATTTTTTCATTATTTTCCATTGTTCATAAATAAAATATTAATACTTGGATTTTGTCATTAAAATTGGTAATGTAGATAAGAATTCTCACTAGTGTACTATTTAAGGATTAATGAAATTAAATAATATCCCTTAGCATTTCTAAAATAGCTCGTCTCTTCACTTCAGCATCTTGATCCTCTTCTTCATTATCTCCAGCATCATCTTCACTTACAAAGCAGTTGCCGTACATGAGTTCTTCTTGTGGGAATTCGTCCTGTCCAATCGTTTTGATAATGTTATGTAAAACACAACACACAAAAATCCATTGGCATGCGAATCGATTATGAGCGTCACTGCCTAAAGCTAGTTTTAACTCCTTTAAGCTACAAAAACGTTCTTTCAATAACCCAAAACAGTCTTCGATTCTAACGCGATATTTGCTTAGAGAACAATTTAATTCATTTCTTTCACTTAAGGTGCCTTGGCTCCCGTTAGATCTATACGGAGTTATCACCGTGGTTGAAAGCTTATATGCGCTGCCTCTGACTATATACTCATTTTCTGAAAACTAGTGGGTCTTCTTTGTAAACAAAGAGGAGTTTTTAAAAATTCTGCTATCATGCACGCTTCCTGGATATCCTGTGACAGTATGCATGATTTTCATATCATGATCACAAACAGCCTGCATCTTTAACGAATACTGCTGTTTACGGGAATAATATGACTCAGGGTCTATAGTAGGCTTTTCAGCTAAACGTATCTCTGTTCCGTCTACATAACCCAAGCAATATGGGAGGTCATTGTAAGTTTGACTTATAATCACCTTTCTACGATTACAGTCAGGCCAATTCAAAAAAATTTCGCATTGTTACATAACGCCTTAAATACTCTCTTCGTTATCTTAGCAAGAGTCCCACCATCGCCAACACCGAAAAGTTTGGATACTTTGCAAATGGAGGCACCTTCTCCACTACTTCCAAGTCGGAACAAAACAATGGCTAGCTGCACTTCAACTGGAAATTGCTTCAAAGAGTTTTGGCCATGGAACATTGGATCATTCTCAATCATATGACAAATATAGTCGAATGTATTCCAATTCATTCGCACGATTTGTCGAAATCGCTGCTCGTCTAGATTGGGTATAACGTTCCATAGAATGTCCATGCTTTTAGCGACGGATCCCAAGTTAAAAGGTATTGCATATCGATATGCCTCTATTGCGATGAAGGAAGTGCAAAATTCATCCATAACATCATCAATTTCATCTACAGAATTGTCAAAATAAAAAATTAATGAATTAAGGTTTTCACCGGCCTAAGTTGAACAAACCAGTTTCTTCTAGGAGTACTACTTCTTGTATGGTCTTTTCCAAAAGAAACTCATGTAATTCAGTCTTGCTACTTTTTTTGGCATTATTTTTTAATTAAAAGACAGTAAGCACAAGTTTTAAACAAAATATGAACAAAATTATTTGTTTTGCTAGCTAACAAGCGCACCAACGAAATGAAGCGATGGCAATTTTAAGTTTGACAGATGCATGTGAAAAAAACCAAACATTACAAACGGTCGCTCACTTCAACTCGTTGGAAATTTCCCATTTCTGAAATTTCAGCATTGAAGTGAATACCCCTTTTGTAATTATTTTTACTTAAAACTTTTTTTAATGATGAAAAAAAAACTTGTGTACATCAAAATACATATAATTAAGAATGTTTTAAGTTTTTTTTTTGGTTTGGCCTTTTATCTGCTCTCTTAAGCTTTTCGCAATTTGGACATTCTTTTTCGAATCCAAAAAGGTGGCACCGATTTCTCAGCTTTTACAACAGGTAACTGAAAATTTGTTTAGTTCATCTAAACGATAATACTTGAAACTATAAGAATACGTATAATCAGCCAATTAAACCCCATACCTGTTTTTGACGCCATTTTCAAAACAAAAATATAAAAACTACCCTATTTTTTACATTTCTAACGCTCTAAAAATTCGAGGTTTAGGTTTTAATAGATGATTGTAGGTAATAATCTTAGAGATTTTACAATAATAAATATAATGAAAAACAGTTTCAGCTCAAACGGACTTTTTCGTTAATCTTTGGTACCGTTTTAAGAAATCTTGAAATTTTTAAACCACATATAGTGATTTCATCGTGATAACTGTCAAAAACTTGCAAGTTACACTTCCAGCTTTACTTTGGTTGCAGCGTGTATGGGGCCCATAAAAATTTATTTTAATTTTTGTTTTAAAAATTCATAGTTTATATGTGTTAAAAAATAAACAGGGCTTTCAATTTATTTAACATTTTGTCTTTTAATTTTTTAAATTAATTAAAAAAAATTGTGTTTTAAATAAAAATTACAAATTCAATTTTTAAGTATACCATTTCAATATTAATTCTTCTTTTTTTTAAGGTAGCCCATTGCTGCACAATATTATCTAAATTAATGAAATCAACTTTGTTCTTTTCCGATGAAAGTATTAATAAGTCATTAAGACGTGAGTCACTTTGCGTGATTCTCAAATAATTTTTAACTAATTTTAATTTGCTGAACGTTCTCTCATTTCCTGAAACAGTAACAGGCACTGTGCACAGCAAACGAGACATTTTGTTAACTGCACGAAGAGATTTTTTATTGCATTCTGAAACATTAGCTGTACCCGATAGAGTTTCTACGCCTTCGCATAGAACATAGAATACTTCAAATTCCGCTTTCAATTAAGGTGAATCCAACAAACAATTTTTTGGTACTAATTTTATTGATTCTAGAATTTGCTTTTGGGTCAAGTTAGTAGAAGATAGAATTGGATTAAAGAGTTCATACAGAGGCTTTATTGTTTCTAAGCAACTGCTTAATTTATCTCGCATCAGTGAGGTTATCTTACCTAATACAAGTTTAAATTCATCTTTTATAAAAACAGTTCATCGAAAAACAAGCTGCGTTGGCATTGTTATCATCCAAACGTTTCGGCGCAAGACGACGGCAACGGCGATGGTGAATTGAGAATTCTTTTTCAGCATCAACATTAAAAGATTTTAACAATGCAACAGCACTACTAATTAAGTTATCCGTACCTTCAGAATCCGAATTTCTTTTTTCTAATGATTTAAGGGTAAACGAAACAAATTTCATAGCATCTAAAATATTCAGTTCAACGGCTTCAAGAGATTCAGACAGGAGTTTAATTCTTATTAGCACATTTTTCATAAAAACAAAAATTATAATAAAGTCCACAGAAATGAGTTGGTTTGATAGCGAATATGCAGCATTTCGAGTCCACTTGTCAATTTTCTTAGAGCTTTGGCAAATTTCGTTTAGAACATCAACAATGACATAAAGCGATGCTTTTATAATAAATGCATTTTTAATGCAGATTTAAGAATGGTGGTCTTTTTGCCATCATCTCGAGTTTTAAAGTTAAAACGGACCTTTTTTCAATAGATTGACTTAATCCTTTAATTTCATTATTTATTTATTTGTTATAATTGTATATATTGTAAATTAAAATGTTAAGTCTATGAAATTAAAGATTTTACATCAGAGTCCTTGAGCTAAGAAAATTTCTTTAAATATGTTGGCCGATTTCGACCAATAAATTTTTTTATTACAAATGTCTAGTATTTCTGGATAAAAATGTCAATCTCTGAAAGTTCTACAAAAATGTATTAATTAGTTTTTAAAAAGAGGAATATGTGTGGTGACTGAGTAAACTTTAGTTCGTTTTGGCTTGTTTTATTCGACTTATTTTTTCTATATTTTGACAAGGTATTTGTATCAAGGACTGTTAATCATTAAGCTATATCCAAAAACTTAAGCATTCATCATTATTTTATGATTTTCAAGTTTTTGTTCAGATATAAAAATCGTAATCTGATTTTATCTTTTAAATCTTAAATAAAAATCATTAATATTTTTTTGGTCAAATAAAAATATAATTTTAGGTTTTTATTTTTGGTCAAGGACATGGTTGCACAATTGGACAAAAAACGGTAAATTTTTTCCATTTGGTCCACTGCTCTCTTTTACATTACTACGCATTACTATTTCCGTACTTTTTTAACCAAATTAATACTACTTTTCTGAACTTTTTCTGCATTTTGTCACAAAGGAACACTGGATTCGTTTATAACAATTCAACGCTGATACGACTTAAAATGAGTTGGCCGACTGAAGTTTGTGTAAGGTACGACTGAAAGTGAGTTAGCCGAGTGAAGTTAGTTTAAGCTACGACTATAAGTGAATTGGCTGACTGAAGATAGTTTTGGGTATGAATTAAAATGAAATAGCCGACTAAAGTTGATTTTTGTTATGAAAATGGCAATAAAAGGTACGACTGGCTTTGCGTTCATAATTATTGTTTATAAAAATCAATATTTTAAAAAATTTTAGAAAAAAATAACAGTTAGGCCGACTCTAAAAAAATAGGGAGGGTAGTCTACCCCCTTACCCCCAAATTTACTCCCCTGGTTGGCAAGTCAAAAGTGTGGACCTTTTTTACGAAGTGTGTTGATGGTAAGACAGCCAAGTGTAAGTCTTGTGAGAAAATGTTTAAGACTAGCGGGAATACTTTTAATTTGTACGACCACTTAAAGCGTGTGCATCCCACTTTAAAAGTAAATGATTTGCCTGTGTTCTCTTCATGTTCGGGCAGCATAGATTCCTACATAAGCACATTATATGATTCGTCTTCAAAGCGTAAAAAAGAACTTGATTGCCTCAGATATGCGACCCTTTTCTGTTGACAAAGACACTGGTTTTCGCTATTTGCTAACCTTGCTTGATCCGCTGTTTTCCTACTTTTGGTATGAAGGTGACTATGGCCCTTCTCCATTTCCTTGGGATATAGCCCAGCGCAAGGCTGCTTCTAGTTATTTTGACTAGGTCGGGCAATATAGTTTCTGCACCCTTTTGTAGAAGTGCGAAAAAGATACCGTCTATACCTGCTGATTTGAATGGTTGAAAGGTTCTGAGTGCCTAATTTAAACGAGCCTTAGTACAAATGCTCGTTGCGAGTTTCCATTCTTCTTGATTTGGAGCAATTTGCCTGTCTGCCGTCTCATACTCAGTTACTGGTGTGCTGCCCAGGAAATGAGTTTCTAGAAGGTGACTGTCTCCTTGATCTTCTCTAAGCGTATAGCTTCCGTCCGGCAATAAAAAAGACATTCTTGTCTCCACTCTGTCTTTAGCCATTGCTTTGTGTATCCTGGCTGCTGCTGGCGTAGAAGAAGTGTCTTCACAGAAAGTTCTAAAGTTCTGTCTTTTGGCTTTCCTGATTTCTTTATTGTACTCCGTCAGAGTCGTCGTGTAGTTGTGCCATTCTTCGTTGCGCTTTGCGGCATTAAAGCTGCATCGCACCTTCTTCCGGAGTCTGGTCAGCTCGGTGCTTTACCAAGGAGAATGTTTTGTTCTTGCCTTGTGCCCTGTTGGACATCTAGATTCGTAGGCATTATATACTGCATTGTTTACCTGCTCTACATAGCATTCAAGTTCTAGGATGTTACTAATTCTACTCCTAGCTTTTATGTTTTTAAGGTTTTCTTTCAGGGTGTTGGTGTATGTGTTCCAACTGGTATTTCTTGGGTTTTTTTTGGGTTCTATCACTTGAAATTTTGCCCCAAATCTAAACTCTATTATTCTATGGTCAGATATTGAAGGTTCATTGGCACCCTCCATTCCCTAATCATATCCCCAACATCTGGGCTTCCTATGGTGAGATCTAAGACCTCTTCTCTAGCCCTAATCACAAAAGTAGGTGTTACCCCCACATTGAAAAAGTCTAGGTCAATACTTAAAAGAAATTCTAAAAGGTACTCACCTCTGATGTTGACGTCGGTGCTTCCCAAATTGTGTGGTGCGCGTTGGCGTCACAGCCGATGAGTAGTGGAAGTTGCTCTTTCCTGCAGTGCTCCACAAGTCTTTTTTATCTCCGTTGGGGGAATGTTGAGATCGTCCCCAGGAAAGTAAGCGGATGCTATCACTATGGCGCGGTGCTTGCCATTAGTTTCGATGTGAGTCTCGATAACTGATAGATCCCGCGTCATAAATTCTGAAAGACGAATATAATTAGTATTTTTCTGCATTAGGATACATGTTCTGGGATTGATTGTCCCAAGTTACCTGACCCTCTTTGCAATAGAGGCCACTGACTTTTCCCCTGTAGCACCAGGGTTCTTGGATCAGCACGAAGCCCAGTTGTTCTGTGGTGAACCTCCGAGCAATAACTTCCGATGCAGCTTTTGCATGATGGAGGTTCACGTGGGCAAATCTCGTGCTGGTAACTGTACTGATCATAGCACTGGGCTGCTGCCCCGTTCTTCTTCGGGCAGTGTTACTCCTACCTCTGTTAGACGTTCGCTCATACTGTCAATCGAGAGAGCAGTGAGGTTCATGCCCTCTGCCTGATCTCCGATTGAAGGTGTTGCGGTGATATATCGGTTTGCCACCGAGACGGAGGCGAACTTCTCCGTAACAACTTCACCAGTTAATTGTATTGGTGGCGTTGCATCTTTCCCTTCATTGGAAGTCGCAGATGTGGCTTCTGTGGACGTTACCACTGTTGACGTTACAGCTGTAGGCGCTGCAGCTGTTGATGTTGCTGCTTTGAACGGTTTGGTCGTTGGGGGTGATTTTGTGCCTAACACCGGATTGGTTCCAAAGCGGAAGCTGATAGTTGAGCTTCTTGACTTGATGGTTTCAAGTGACTCCCTATCTATTTAGAACGTAAGCATGTGCCCACTTCCCTCATCCTTGGAGCTCAATATCTTCCAATTCTTTGTATTGAGACCATCGTTCTGGGCGGCACTTAGTCCCATTGATCTATTGATCTCCGTACTTGAGCTTCTTGGCAAGAACATCCTAGCAGTATGCCCTTTTGGGACCTCCTTCCCTAGGCAAGCCATCGGTTCTAGCCCTTTTCAGTGCTCTAGCTTTGGTGCTGCTGCTCGCAGCCATTCTGCTGTTTAGGGATTCTAACAGTTGACCAGTAACATGCCCGGACGGAAGTGAATTCCATCAAACTGTAGCTTGGTGGTGTACCTTCACTACTTCGCTCAGTATAGCTTCTTCTAGCTCCGAGAGCTCATCCGGACTTAGCTTTTGCCGGGGGTATTCTTTGAGCAGAACCGCTATTTGGATGCCTTTGGCTATGCTGGCCTAGCTGATCCTCTTTTTCTGTGGTTCTGGCTCGGGTAACTTAGCCCCTGGCACTGACCTACTGTTACTTCCAGGAGCTATTCTGACCTTCTTGCTCTCTGGACGTTGAGGAGGCGTTATCTCGCTGCAGCTCCTCTTCGTTGCCTCTGGTACCAGAGCTTCGCCAGCTTTACCCCGATGCTCTACCGCTTTTTCATGAGCTACCTCGGGTGCCATGCCCTGTTGCAGATAGCGCAGATACCATCTTACGCCTGCTCCACTTAGGCCGACTCTTAGTGGGTCATCTAGCCCTCCTGGCTCCCCGCGCTGAGGAAGCTGGACACGGCGACGTCTACTGTAGAAGGGATTGTGTTTATGCCCTTCTTCTGTTTCCCTTTTCTGTGCCGCATCCTTGGATGTTGACGCAGTTTCCGTACTTGGGATACTTTTTGGAGTCGACGTCGTATCTTCCCGGTGTTCTTCCGGGGCATTTTGACAGGATGTGATCTCCTGGGGCTCGCAGTTTTTCTACGGTGGCTGATACTAGGCCTTAGATCGTTGTGGATGGTATGCTCCACTCGATCTTTGCCGTACGGGTGCCTCCTAATCTGTGTGCTGCAGTGTCTGTGGTCATTATGGATTCTATGCTCCACCTGATCATTGCTGCGTGAAGTCCTACTGAATTTTGCCTGGCGGAGGAGGATTTATCCTAAGTTTGGTGCTTTGCCTTTGACCTTATCCTTGAAATCTCTGTTCCATAAGGTCTGCTGCTCTGCTTGCGGTGACTCCCCGCAAGTCTTCTTGTTTGTTGTTTTGTTTTTTTTTGTGTGTGTACTCATGCTTAGGATTTGACCGGTAGCTCGTGTCCGAGGACAAAAGCATCGCAGTCTATGTATTATGGCTGGAAAAGGGTGGTCGACCATGCCAGAGCCCGTATACCATGGTAAGGCCACAGTTACTTCATGAGGCGGCCTGTTATCATGAAGGCTCCGTTCCAATACAGTCGGTATACCCCATGACTGCAAACCATCCAATGGGCACGGTGCGCATGACACCCTGGATTAGGGGATTTTTAGTTTGTCGCTTCACAAAAGCTGCAGGCTCTGCTGAGCTGTAGGGGTATGCCCTACAGGGAGGAACTACTCCTACCGGCAGCATTGTGTCATTGCAACTTAAGCCCCTACATCGCGTCAAGATTGTTACTCGGAGTAGAGGAACAAATTGCTTAAAGAAACAGATCATTCAGCTCAAAATATTGTATTGCTGCGAGCTGTGCTTTTAAAGTGGAAAATTAATACAAAAATAATAGCTTTTTTAACAGATAATGCAAATTCAATGATAAAAGCGTGCGAACTGTTGCAAATAAGGCATTTACCATGCTTTGAGCATACAATCAATTTGGTTGTGCAGGATTGCCTAAAGCTAGATTGCATGGCGGTCTTACTGGCAAAATGTAAAGGCATCGTCACTTATTTTAAAAACAGCACAAGTGCTTGTAAGAAGTTTAAAGACTTTAAAAAAACAGAGGAAATACGGTCTCAAACAGGAAGTTCCCACAAAATGGAACAGTGCCTATCATATCATTGAGAGAATATTACAAACGCACGAGGCTATCGGAAAAGTTCTCCTAAATACGTCAAAAGCACCACAGCCTTTTACAGCTGACGAAATAAATTTATTGAAGGATTATTGAACTATATCTCTAGTTATACCAGTTAAGTGTGGTCTTTTGCATAATTTAGAAAACTTAAAACCCGATCTTCAAACTAATGCTGGCCTACAAGTATGCATATTTTTAATGCACAAAAATATGAGGAGCGTTCAGTGCCACGAATTGGAACATTGATAGACCCGAGATCCAAGAAGTAGGTATTCCGTTCTCCGTCTAATATCAGTCTTGCGGAAAAACTTTTGGAAAATGAAATTACTTTTTTGAAGTCGCCATCAGAAGAATCCATTTTTTTTTTTCTTCAAAGCTGCCAGCACCAATTGTAAATCCAATACGTCTAGCTAAACACTTTTTCAATTCGTTAAGCAAAATAGTGAAGAATTGCCAAAAACTAAAAGAGCTGACGCCATTGTGGAACTTCATTGGCCAATTATCCCTGAAACATCCACGGAATCCGAACGAATGTTCAGTAAGACTGGAATAATTATAAGTAATCGTCGGGCTTCCCTCAAAGCAAGCATGTTGACATGCTTTTATTCCTACAAAGGAATTCATGGATCTCAGACTATTATTAATTTGTTATGTATAGTTTTTAACTTTATTTTTTATCACATGAACTAATTTAATGAAATTTATGGATGTCAGACTAATTTCTAGTTATGTTCAGTTTTTAAGTAGATTTTTTGTCTACATTTGAAGTAATTTATGGATCTCACACCCATATGAATTAATCCGAATAAAATGTTTGATTTGAACAATTTTAACGATACCATCGACGATACTATTGAACTTTTTCCCTTAAACTATCGAAAATATCGAATGGGGCCTCAGCTCTAGGAGAGATGTAATGATCTAACTCTCTCCTGCGCCTACTCTTATCATCTGCCTTTCTACTTAATGTTTATCAATCCCTATATATAAGACATTCATGTATGTGACCACCTATAAGTAGTATCCTGAAAACAACATTCGTTAAAATAATCTTCTACTATAAATTACTTTAAACCATCTTTACGCCAATCATACTTTAATCGCACTGATTTTGTGTGTACTTTTTCTTTTTGTTAATTTTATGTTAAATAAAAATTAATGTGTAATAAACGCTCTTAATATCCTGCATATACATGTGTACACATACGAGTAATCAAAGGATATATGTGAATGTGTCATCGGCATCTTTTTTGTAGGATTTGACTGCAATTGTTGACGCTGTTGTTTGACGGCGACAGTGCTTTTAGGACTGCTTGGTGAATTGTTGAAAGAATTAAAAATCATGAGCAACAGTGTTTTTTCTCGCTGCATAAATTCAAGCGTCCGTCTAGGGTTTGTTTAAAGTGTTTGTGTACTTTGTACCTTAAAAATTTTAAATAAATGTGCAAAAAATGGGCTTTAAAAAGGGAAACAGAAGAGAGCAACTGTTAAAAATATATTTTAATTAACGCAGCGTTGTTTTTATTATTTTTTAATGTTGCACTTAAGTGTCATGCATTTCATGTCTTCTGAAAAATACACGTGCATTAAAAAGTGGCTCTTTCATATAATTTGTATTTACGTACGCTTCCGGACGTTGTTGAAAATCTCATTAAAATTGTAATTACTCAAGAGTGTTAATTGAAGGTTTGACAGGAGTGAAAAAGGGCTATACAAATAGCAAAATAATCAAAGTTTCTTAGGATATAGTTTACAAATCTGAAATATTTGTGAAAACGTTAAAAAAGGAATTCACCATTTCAGGTCCTGAATGGACTTTGACCGAGCTTGTTTTTGTGATCAATTGTGTTTTGCGTTCTATGAATTGTTTGAACACAAAGTATCGAGCTCTGGACCTACAAGTTGTATGACGACTCCAAGAAGCTTTTCATGCAGTGTTGACATAAGGTCCAATACATCGAAATTGTTACGATTTTCCGTCTTAAGCTCGATGATCCGATATTTGGCCAAAATGTTACAATTTCAGTAAAAATAGATGCTATGTACGACTTGCATATAATTCTTTAATAAAGCAATACATATATACTTTAAAAATAATATGTTCCATATGCCGTTGCCCTCTTCCCCCCCTCCTGTACTAAATAAAAATAGTTTTGTTTTATTAAGGTAAGAAATTCAAAACAGTTTTTCTTTAAATTAAAAAGGTATTGAAGTTTTTTATATTTCTTAAAGCTTAATTTAATTTTTATTACAAACTTAGGGCCGACACATTTAATATTTAGTAAAACAAGTTTATGAAAAGCTTTAATTTAAATTTATGACATCCGTTTTAGGATCAAAGCCTTTCACAAAATATAAAAATGTACATGAGTATTGTGCAAGCTACTCTTCGAGTCAGTGGCAGTGGGAGATAGCAAAAACAAAAATTAAAAAAAGCTTACCAATCATCCCGCAACATTACATTTTGAATGTGGGAAGGTGTCGCTGTTCATACTATATCTCGACTCATTTCAATCATCCTTAAAACAGAGTTTATAATAGGCTTGGGTAGTTCACGAACGAACTAGTTCAAATAAACTATTCGCTCTCATGAACTATGTGAACTAGTTCGTTGATTCTCGTTCTTTTACTTCTTTTAACTCAATCGATTTTGCAGCGAGTCAGAACGAAATGAACGAGAAAAAAATTATTCCACAATGGTTTGAGTCCGTGCTAATACAGTTTGCGTCTTGAATTATTTATTGAAATGGTGTAGCTTAGAGCTGTAACTTTGATAGTTGTTATCTTTAGTTTTTTTTGTCTTTACTACAAACATATGATTATCAGTAGCTGTAATTTGTCATTTTTAGTTTAAATAGGTTACAAATATATTAAGTTTCTAATTTGCTAATAACTTTTACATAGTTGGTATGAGTTACAGCCCTGGTAAGGGGAAGTTTGTTTTGTCAATCGAACGACCATTAAAATTTCGTAGAATAAATTAAACTATTCAATAATTGAAGAAACACTGATTGTTTTTGTGTTGCATCGGTTTTTTTTTAAATTGAATTGAATTTTCTGCTTTTTTAAAATTACCTGTTTAGTTAATTAAAATTTTTTTAAATGTCATGCAAAAGAAAACACAGTCAAATTTGGAATCATTTTAATGAAGATAGCGAAAAAAGGCTAAATGCAAATATTGCGCGATGTCATTGAGTATTGCTGGAGGATCGCTGGGCAATTTCAGGCGCCATGTGCAAGTCTAGCATCCTGTGACTCCGATGGAAATCGAACGACAGTCATTGAAGGTCAAATCGGAACCACACTGTTCCTACATCGAATGTCTCTTCTACGTTTTTGTCGTCGCAACCACACATAACGCAATTTATTCAAAACATTTATTATTTAGTTAAACAAGTTTATGAAATCTTTAATTTCAATTGATTACATCTATTTTAGGATCGAAGCCTTTCACAAAATATAAAAATGTGCAAGAGTATTGTATAATAAGGAGTATCGAATTACAATTTTTTCCGAATTTCACATTCTTAGAAAACTCAAAAGTTTCATGGGGTGGTCGAAATCTCCCAAAAAAATTTTAGGAAAAAGTAAGGATGTTTTACTCTCGCAAGGACAAAGTTGTTTTTTGAGAAAAACAGTAAACTATTACAAATCCAAAATAGTTTATATTTTGTAAGAAAAACTACATATGTCTTAAAGAAAAAATTGGTTTTTGCCCACAGTGTCCTAGGTGAAGGATATTTGAATCTGAAGGTACACTCGAAATAGCACAGAACTTTTGATTCCTTTCTGGTTGTCTAAATTTTGATGGTATTGATTATAATGTTAATGTTCTCCCTTAATTTGGCGATTCAATAATTTGCATATTTTTCGCATTTGCATTTTCTTGTTTTTGAAAAATGTATACTTGAATGTAATTCTTTGACTTTTTCAAAAAAATGAATATATGGTTTTATATTGTAAGGAACCAAATTGTTACCCTAAATTTGACCTCACATATTTTTACCACCGCCTTTCTTTTAGCTCACGACTGGGCCGCTCACCAGCGACGGACCAGAAAACCACTTTGGCCGGAGCCTCTACCACCAAATATCGTCATAAATAGCTATTTTATTTTTTGCTTACTCTGCTTGTAATACCTTAATTATTAGTTATATTAATCTAATCAATAAACCCAATGAATTTAAGCCAAAGCCCACACTAAGTTAACCAATCCTTTTAACCGAGTGAAGTAAAAGGTATCCAACAGGAAAGTATTTTAATTAAAAGTAATATTAAATTCACTTAAAAAGAATAAGACCATTATTAGGGTGGTATTAAGATTAATAGAAATAACCTAGGCAGTAAATGGGTGCATTATCCAAACCTAATTAGGCTTAAAATAAAGAGTTAAGGCTCTTCCTTGAAATTAAGCTAGAATAGAATTAAAATAATCAATATTAAAAAAAACTAATGATAAAATAGAATTTGTCTTAAAATTAAATAAATAAATGTTAGGGATAAGTTTGCAATAAATAAAAGCTGCAATAATTAAGAGTTTATACAGTAAAGGGGCTTTATATAACCCCAAACCCCGCACAACTCATTACCAATTCTATGCGACCTTACCTTTCATGAAAGTCAGCATAATTTTCCTGCAGGGCATCCTTTATGTTAATGCGTCTTAATTTAATGGTTTATTTTGTCTTTTTTTCATGATTTGGTACGTTTATGGGATAACGGCCTGAAGAACTGCTGAAACCAAGCAGCTGACCTAAAACCGGAGAATCAGAAGACAATTCTGACCAATCACAGGCAAGACAATGCAACGAAAACAAGGGACAGCATGCCGAGAGAAGATGACTAAAAAAGGCAAAACTCTGCGAAAATCTGGGCAGATCGTTTTAGTACGGGAAGCGACCAGACATGTGGTCGAGTAAAAGATTCTAAAGTATACGTGGGTGGTAGCAGAAGCGCTGCCCGCACTAACTCCGAAACCAACCGCAACAGAGTAACGACGTCGACGTCGGCATCGAGTAAGCACCGACGTTCATCACAACAGAGCAGCGACGCCAACAGTGGGCCAGCAGCGACGTCAAAAGCAGATAGGCGGTGATACCAACCACAGCATAGCCAACTGAATCGGCAGCTCCAACCAGGAGAAGCAGCATTAAAAGTATGATTTCATTGCAATTATATATAAAAATATCTATATAATTTCATTACATTTATATATTAGGCATTCGGTATTATTGCTATTAATTTCGAATCAATCCTGAACCTAATAAGTTTAGGTGGCATAGATTATTAGTGAGTACGTGGAAGAGTGGACGTGTTATGTACGAGAAAGTGTAGTGCTCGGGCCGAAATCAGTGGCGAATCAGGCAGATAAACGTCGGGAACGCTACGACGTTTGCCTGTCATCAAAACAAATTACATTATCATTGTTAATCATAGGTTAGTCTGTAAGGGAGTATATGAATTGTGAATAAAGACTACCACCGAGTTTGGAAACCAGCTTTGTTTGATTTGGCGTTCAGAGAACAAATAAATAATTGTTGCGGACCCTGGGACCAGCGAGCGAATCATCGGCCGGGAAATTTAGGACCTTACAATATCTCGGGCACCAGAAGTGGTACCGAAGACAATTTTCTCAATTCGAATTTTACAAATATTTCTGAACGAAACTCTTTCTAAAAATGTCTATTTTAAAACAACAAGAAAAAGCCACGGTTTTTTCCTATTTTGATATTTAAAAAAAAATTACATCAATCATGAAATGTAACAATTTTGTTCATATCTCCTTTATGGTTATTGTTTCATTGAAATACTTCTTAACAACAATTGTTAAAGTCAATTGAGACCCATCGAATGGCAATCTCAGAAACTTAAAATTTTAATATAACACTTTTGTCAATGCTGGGTTGAATTATTTTAACGAAATAATAAAATTCATGCTTACTTACTTACTTAATTGGCGCTACAACCGTATGTCGGTCTTGGCCTCATCTAAGAATTTGCGCCAGCCATTTCTGTCTTTCGCTTGCTGGCGCTAGTTTGAAATTCCAAGCTTCGTCAGGTTGTCTTCTACTTGGTCTTTCCAACGAAGATGCGGTCGTCCTCTTCTGCGTTGACCGCTGCTGGGTACCGAATCAAATGTTTTCTTCACTGGAGCATCGTCTTTCATGCGCTGAACATGACCAAGCCAGCGAAGCCGCTCGATTTTAATGTACTTGACTATGTCGATGTCAGCGTACAGCTCATACAGTTCATCATTCCACCGTATTCGGTACTCGCCATTGACGCAGATTGGTCCGTAGATCTTACGAAGAATCTTTCCCTCGAATGCTCCTAAAGTCTTTTCATCTAAACTGCTCAGCGTCCAGGTTTGTGATGCGTAGAGTAGGACGGGCATGATGAGCGATTTATAAAGCGTGATTTTCGTTCGTCGAGAGAGGGCTCTGCTTCTCAATTGCCTACTGAGCCCAAAGTAACACCTGTTGGCAAGAGTTATTCTTCGTTTGATCTCAATGCTGATGTCGTTGGTTGAGTTTATGCTGGATCCCAGATAAACGAAGTCCTTTACAACTTCGAAGGAGGTATTGTCAACGGTAACGTGGGTTTCAAGACGCTGGGACTGTTTGTTTGTTGACACTAAGTATTTCGTCTTATCTGCATTCACTGACAGACCCATTCGACTTGACTCTCTTTCTAATCTGGAAAATGCTGCACTGACTTCGCGCTAGGAAATTCATGCTAGGAAGGAAATTTTCTTTTAAAATCGAATTCGGAAAAAAATCGTTGTCTTAACTTGGTGTTGTAAATTGATACTCTTGGACAGGATGTTGTTCAGAAATATTTGAAGAATCTAAATCAAACAAATCGTCTTCGGTACCACTTCCGGTGTCCAAGTTATAAAGCCTTATATTAATTTTTTTGAAAAAATTAAGAAATTACATTCAAATATACGTTTCTTAAAAACAAGAAAAAGCATGTGCAAAAAATATGCAAATTATTAGTTTGCCAAGCTTAAGGAAAAAGGCAACACGATAATCAAAATTTAGACAATCAGATAGCAATCAAAAATTCTGTGCTACCTCTAGTTTACCTTTAGATTTTAATATCCATCACACAGGACCTTTTAGGTTAAAATCGAGAAAGGCATTGTGTTTGGAGGGATATTGTTAGTTAAAGCTTTTATTTACTTTTACTTTAAGAAATATGTAGTTTTTCTTACAAAAATCAAAGCAATTTGAGATCGTGATTTCTTACTGTTTTTCTTAAAAAACAACTTTAACAACAACGTCCTTGCGGGAGAGGAAGGCATCCTTATTTCTTCCTAAAATTTTTGTTGTTAGTTTTTGACCACCTTATGCAAATTTTGAGACCTCTTAGAATACGATCTAAATTTTTCTATACGCCCTAGTGTATAAGATACTCTTCGAGTCAGTGGCAGTGGGAGATAGCAAAAACAGCTCACGCATTCATGACAGATCTGCTTTTTGATGTAATGATGCTGTCTGCTTAAAAGAAATTACTAGAACAAAATCTAAAGATTTTGTCTTCGATTATTTCGGTTATATATTTTTTGGATCTCACGACTTGCCAGTTCGTGGAAAAGATCAACTCTCCAATCGTCCTATTGAATAAGTATTTATTTGCGTAAAAATTAAAATAAGCTTATCAATCATCCCGCAAAATTACCTTTTGAATGTGCGAAGGTGTCGCTGTTCATACTATATCTCGACTGATTTAAATCATCCTTAGAACAGCGTTTATAAGCCTTTAAAATGTGCATAGAAATTTGGTGCAAGAGAAAAAAGACAAGCTGAATGATGATACTTTAAACCGCTCTGCTAAAGATTAGCTCCAATGAATGTTTAATATTTTGATGTTTAATATATTTATAAATATATTTTGATATGATAATTTTATATTTTTCTCAATAAAACCAATATTTAAAATTAATAAATGTTATTTATAAGCTTCATAAAAAAATAACTGGCAAATTAAATAAATCTGAAATAAATTTTGGCTACGCCCATGATAGGATAATTTTGATGTACGTAGTTTATATGCGAAACTCAATTACTATGCGAACACATTGCGACCGTTTGTTTTCTTTTGCAGCACAAATTGCTTGTATGAACTTTATATTCAACATCGAATGCAGCACATTTTTAATAACAATATGCGAAATCACCGATCACTCCTATTAAAAAAGTGCTGCATTCGAAGTCGTTCGGACACTATGTGCTGCATAAGTTAACACATGGCCGATATGTTGATAAAAAATGGTGCTAAGTGTGGTTGACTTTTTTTTAAGTCAGAATAGGTCGAAAATAAAAAATACCAGCGCCATCAGTTGATATCCTTAGTGGATTTTGTTTTTTAAGAAAAACAATTATTTTATGTAAATTCCGATGTGGATAATATTTAGTTTATTTTATAATTTAAGTATTGATTTTAAGTCCCTGCCGCTTGATAAAACTTCATTGATCATTAAAATCTACTTTACCACTCTTTTCATCGTTGTGTTCATCGGTTTCATCAGTGCCCTCAGCGCGCTAGACTCTCAACCCAGAGGTCCCTGGTTCGAATCCGGGTTTGGGCATGGTTCATTCACTTTCTTTGTTCGCTCCTACATTTAAGAATTATGGAAAACTAAAAATGCACAACGAAATTGTGGAAAATGTGGAATTTAAGGTATGGAACAACTAAGGGCTGGAAATGCTTGCCGAGGTTAAGGCATAACACTAGCCTCGGTTAAAAGCAATTCAAATAGTCTTTCACGGTTGTTTCGCCTAATAAATAATTCACGTATTGTTCCAATCAATTCCTCTTAATAAGTTTATATCTTTCCTTTCAGGTCAAAGACCAAACCTTGTTTGTATAAGGCGCATGCCTTGGTTCTTTGATTTAAAAAAAAATGTTGGTGATTTGAGTTATATTTAATATTTTTTATCCTAAGACCAGGTTCTGATATGTTAACAGCCTTGGAATTACAAAATGTTTTCTGACTAAAATCAGAAATATTTTTTTTTAAATTACTTAAGTGATTTTAAATAACAGAGTTGTATCAAGTTTTAATGATTTTTTGTGTTCGAAATGCCAAAAACAGGCACTTTGAGCATATTTGAAAAAAAATCAAGTTTCAACAGCTATAACTTTTTTGTCCGAATTTTGGCGAATCTTATGACAATGCCAAAGCCACTGGTGATGTTGTTTTTTAAAAATTAGAATTTTTGTTAATTTTTTTCGTAAAAATAACCAAACTAGAAATTTACAAAATGTTACACTTCTAGTAAAAAAATTTCTAACCACTAAGATATTCAATGTAATCACATAATTTTATTGTATTTGAAAGTGTTGTTTCAGCAAACATTTCAGAAGAATTTCCTTCAAATTTTTTAAAATTAGAATTTTCACAATTTTTTTATTACAATAAGATAGAAAATTAATTTTTTTTTTAAAGAAAAATATCACAACTCTTTTAGTTTTGCATTTTATGTGCAAAAAATCGAAAAGTCAATACATTTTTCAATATTTTTTTATTTACTGCAAAACAATACACTCGCCATTAATCATTAATTCGGCGTATTCCTATCCAACTTATTTTAATTCATTTATGTCGTTGAGTTTAGTTTTTGAAGTTTTCAGACTCTGAAATTAAAATAAAAAATTGAAAGGATTTGGGTGTGGCAAAGCGTATGATCATTTACGAGTATGGGGTCTGAAGGTAGAGATATTGAATAAGAAAATTTTAGAAAAATTAAAAAAAATGATAAATCAGAAAATTTTCATATCTAGCGTAAGCGTTCAACTTTAACCTAATGCTCTTTTTTTAAATATATTTTCCTTTTTCTTGATGTTTGTGATAGAATTTTTAACTTTTCTTTGAAATACTGCACAAACTAGCGCGAAAAATAAACAAAGAGTCTTTAAATGTAAACTTAAGAATTTTTTTGGAAAAAGCATACCTTTGGATTTCTCACACTGTCGGAAATGAATTTTTTTTCTTTCAATGCTCTCATTGCATTGAACTCTGTCTTTCTCTCCTCATTGTTTTAGGAAAAACAGTAGGTTTTTTATTTCTGCTTCTACTTTTTATTTTCTTTTTTCAATGCCTCTGCAGTTTCTTTAATAAATTGCAATAGAATTGGTCAAGAAAATCTTCCTGATGCCTTCATAAACTCAAAAATCAAATATCGTTTAAACTTGATATTTATTAGGGCAATTTGAGAAGTTAGTGCCATTGACAGCAGACGATCTTGTGAATTTTGGCGAAAATGGAAAAAAATAATTTCGTGTGCCCATCAAGCATTATTTTTTGCGCAAAAAAAACATCAACCAAACCAAGGAAAGGCTTGATAAATACTATGGGGACCCTGCACCATTGATCGGAATGATTCACAAGTGGTTTACTGAATTCCGATGAGGTCGTGATGCCGATTGTTCTGGACATCCAAATGAGGTCACCACATAAAAAATGGTCACTAAAATTCACGATATCGTGTAGACCGATCGCAGGGTTAAAGTGCGCGAGATTGTTGAAGCCATGGTCATCTCAAAGGAACGGATGTGAAACATTTTGCGAAATCATTTGGATATGAAAAAATTATCCGCAAGATGGGTACCGCGTTTGCTAACTCTCGACCATAAACGCGATCGTGTGACTGATTCAAAGGCGTATTTGGCGATGTTTTATAAAGATATGAAGGATTTTTTCCATCCATTAGTAACCATGGACGAAACATGGATCCATTACTACACACCAGAGGCAAAGGAACAGTCGAAACAGTGGACTTCACCGACCGAACGTGCCCCGAAGAAGGCGAAAACGGTGTTATCGACCAGAAAGGTTATTTCGACAGTATTTTGGGATAAACGCGGTATAATCTACATCGATTACCTTCCACCAAAAAGAACGATCAATGGCGAATATTTTGAGGCCAAATTGGACAACAACGCTTTAAAAGAGAAACGTCCCATTTGGCGAGGGAAAAAGTGTTCTCCAATCAAGGCAATGCACGAGTTAGCATATGCACATACCTGCACTGTACGCAGCAGCAAATGTGCGGGCTCAAATAATTATTGGAAAAAACACTTATTATAAAATAGTCAAGAGAAATAGTCAAGAGAAATATTTTATATTTAAATCTTAATGATAGGAAAAACACTTAAAAATAATCAAGGGAATTATTTAACATGTAAATCACAATGATAAGAAAAAACTCTTAATCAAGGGAAACATTTAACAAAATAAATTATGATAAGAAAACATATAGACATAAGAAAAGATAAAAGCTGTAATGCTGAGGTACCTGCGAAAAATATATAAAATCAGGAGTTATCATAAGAGTTTTAAGTTTGAGATTGAACCTAAGATGTTTTCTTATAATAAATAAGAATATTTCTTCATATGAAGCAAAGAAAATCAAACCAACCAACATTTTTAATTCGTGCGTTCACACAAACCCAGCTCCCATAGCAAAATTCCATGAATTCAAGTACGAATTGCTTCCTCATCCTGCCTATTCTCCAGATTTGGCCCCTCCGACTGTTTCCTGTTTCCAAACCCGAAGAAATGGCTCGGCGGAAAAAGATTCACTACCAGAGAGGAGCTGATCATTAAAACACAGTCCTATTTTGAGGACCTTCCGAAAACGTATTTTTCGGATGGGATCAAAAAATTGGAGAAACGGTGGATGAAGTGTGGAATCGAGCTAAAAGGAGACTATATTGAGAAATAAAACTTTTTTCCTCGTCAAAATCAATCTACATCAGGGCTGGGCACTCTAACACAGTCACATTTAATTTTGTCTTGTCAGTATTGGTGCGCTCTCGAAAAGCGCACACTGAGCGAAATAATTGTCACAATTATCAAAATTTGCAAGTCTGTATGTTTATGTCCCTACACAAACTGTTCTATGTGTTTATTTTTTATTTTTTGTTTTATTTTTAGTCATCGGTATTGTTTATTATTTCTTCTATGTCATTATTGATCCATCATTTTATTCTAAGTTAATAAATTATAATATTAGTTTACCTCCAGTCGCAAATTTAACAATCTGCTTCACCAGAAAGATTCTCTGTGGAATGGAAATTACATTCAAATTCAGATTCAAATATTGTTTTTAGTTTTTTTGTTTTTATTTTAATGTTATAAAATTTTATTATATACGAATAATAAAAATTATAATCAAAAAGTTAAGCATAAAAAAATTAATTAATACAAATAATATGAACAAATAATGCAAAGAATCTTAATAGGTAATATGAAATTCTGCGAAATAAAAAATATATGTATAAGAATCTACAAATCAAAAGGTTGGATTTTTAAGAGTGTACATAAAATTTCCGACATAGGTCTTCACAGCATCACCGTCAGCGAACGACTGAATTATATTCTCTTCTGAGTTTTGTGTACATGTGAAAAGTTACGCTCAGAGAGCGCTCAGAGAGCGCTCAGTGAGCTATGGGGCGCCCAGCACTGATCTTAATCAATCATCATATATACTAAAATATGAGGGTATTTTAACTTCGGTTCAGTCGAAAATAATTTCATTGTTGTAGAAATATAATGGTTTGGCTATAAATTTGTCGCAGTGGTGCACCGAATTGTGTCTCTTGTGCTAAGCAATTGATTTAATCTTTTTATTTTAATAATAATATATGATGCTTTATTTTTATCACGAAAGAAGGGCTCTTCAAGTTTTGTATGTTTATTTACTATTATTTTTTAATAACGAAATAATGAAATAAATAGCTTATCATAATATGAGCTGTTCAGAGCACAAGTGGCGTAAGTCCATTTTTTAGGGAAATTGAGTTAAGTACGTAGAAGTGCAGAGAAAAATGTAATCTATTTATGAGTACGGGCTAGAAACTCCTAGCTTACGTAATCTCTGAATAAAATGCAATACTTTGTTATTGCTCTGACAAATACCATCATTTTTTCAGAGCACAAGTGGCGTAAGTCCATTTTTGGTAGTTTTGAGAAAAATCGAACATTAAGAAAAATTCTTAAGATAAATACCAAGTATGAAAAACTCAGTTTTGCTTATAAGCTAGGTTAAGAGCATAATTGGAGCTATCCATATCATAAAAAATAAACTTAATAATACACAAAAATGGGGCAGAATATTGCATATAAGTAAAACATGTGGAATTGCGCCACTGAAAATTATTTTAAATTTCTCGTTTCCGCTGTAGGAATCTAATAGGAGATATTTTTGAAGAATTTTTTTAAAAGGACTAGCACAATTTTTACCTAGAAGTTGGACAAAACCACGCCTTAGCAATTATCTCAATATTAAGGGAGATATAAAATGAATGGACTTACGCCATCTCCTCTGAAAATTTTTTAAAATTTCTCCTCTTTGCTGTAAAAATGTAATGGACAATATTTTTAAGAATTTTTTGATGAGGAATGGCAGCATTTTTACCTAGAAGTTGGACAAAACCACCCCTTAGTGATTATCTCCATTATTAAGGGAGATATAAAATGAATGGACTTACGCCACTTGTCCTCTGAAAATTTTTTAAAATTTCTCCTCTTTGCTGTAAAAATGTAATGGACAATATTTTTAAGAATTTTTTGATGAGGAATAAAAGCATTTTTACCTAGAAGTTGGACAAAACCACCACTTAGCGATTTTCTCCATTATTAAGGGAGAAATAAAATGAATGGACTTACGCCACTTGTCTTCTGAAAATTTTTTAAAATTCCTCCTTTCTACTGTAAAAATGTAATTGACAATATTTTTAAGAATTTTTTGATGAGGAATAACAGCATTTTTACCAAGAAGTTGGACAAAACCACTCCTTAGTGATTATCTCCACTATTAAGGGAGATATAAAATGAATGGACTTACACCACTTGTCCTCTGAAAATTTTTTAAAATTTCTCCTCTTTGCTGTAAAAATGTAATGGACAATATTTTTAAGAATTTTTTGATTAGGAATGACAGCATTTTTACCTAGAAGTTGGACAAAACCACCACTTAGCGATTATCATCATTATAAAGGGAGTTTTGATATATACCTTTTCGACAATTGTTTATTATTCGAAACTCAGTTAAAGTTTATTTCAGTTTCAAAACAAAGTTTCTCGAATGAAATCTTGCCTGAAAAAGTTACATAAGGGATTATCTGAGTTTTTTGGAGCAAAGGCAAATTTTCGAAAAGGTATATATCAAAACTCCCTTTATAATGAAGATAATCGCTAAGTGGTGGTTTTGTCCAACTTCTAGTTAAAAATGCTGCCATTCCTCCTCAAAAAATTCATAAAAATATTGTCCATTACATTTTTACAGTGGATAGGAAGAATTTAAAAAAAATTTCAGAGGACAAGTGGCGTAAGTCCATACATTTTATATCTCCCTTAATAATGGAGATAATCACTAAGGGGTGGTTTTGTCCAACTTCTAGGTAAAAATGCTGTTATTTCTCATCAAAAAATTCTTAAAAATATTGTTCATTACATTTTTACAGCAAAGAGGAGAAATTTTAAAAAATTTTCAGAGGACAAGTGGCGTAAGTCCACTCATTTTATATCTCCCTTAATAATGGAGAAAACCGCTAAGTGGTGGTTTTGTCCAACTTCTAGGTAAAAATGCTGTTATTCCTCATCAAAAAATTCTTAAAAATATTGTCCATTACATGTTTACAGCAAAGAGGAGAAATTTTAAAAAATGTTCAGAGGACAAGTGGCGTAAGTCCATTCATTTTATATCTCCCTTAATAGTGGAGATAATCACTAAGGGGTGGTTTTGTCCAACTTCTAGGTAAAAATGCTGCCATTCCTCATCAAGAAATTGTTTAAAATATTGTCCATGACATTTTTACAGCAAAGAGGAGAAATTTTAAAAAATTTTCAGAGGACAAGTGGCGTAAGTCCATTCATTTTATATCTCCCTTAATAATGGAGATAATCGCTAAGGGGTGGTTTTGTCCAACTTCTAGGTAAAAATGCTGCCATTCTTCATCAAAAAATTATTGAAAAATATCTCCTATTAGATTTTTGCAGCGGAAACGAGAAATTTAAAAAATTTTCAGTGGCGAAAGTCCACATGTTTTTACTAATATGCAATATTCTGCATCATTTTTGTGTATTATTTCGTTTATTTTTTACGATATGGATATCTCCATTTATGCTCTTGACCTAGCTTATAAGCAAAACTGAGTTCTTTATACTTGGCATTTATTATAAGAATTTTTCTAAATGTTCAATTTTCTCAAAACTACCAAAAATGGACTTACGCCACTTGTGCTCTGAACAGCTCATATGTCAAAAATAAGTAAAAATCCAAATAAAAATATAAATTTTTTTGATTTCTAGTAAAATTTTACTATAGTTTTTCCATTTTCAACATTAATTTTATGTACTAAGTTTTTTTGTACTTAACCGAGTTTTGGAGCGTGTTAGTTGACTCGACTAAGCTATAATGATAAATTATTGGTTATAACGTATTAGAAATATGATAGGTAATCCAGGGTTAAATTCTTTAAAATTTAACGACTAGCTAAACTAAAATTAAAACAAATTATATTATATCTAAAATTGAAATAAATCTTAACTAGAACTTAAACTAATTCTAAAACTATAATTTATTTTAACGTGAATACTTAGTTCAACTAAAATAGATTTTTACAAAAATTCTAATTTAAACTAAGATTAATTTTAAAAGTAAAACCTATACTTCAAACAAAAATTTAATACCGATTTTGGAAAAGCTAATTTAAATTAACGAAAAGTTGAAAGTTAAAAATTATACCATAAAACTACAAATAAATTAGATGGGTTCAGGGTTCCACACATTTTTTTAACATATTGTAGAACCTCCCTGCAAGGCCAGATTCTGAATCCTGGATATAATATAAGGGCGCGACTCAAAAAAATTTCTGAAAAATCTCAAACTAGATGTGCGCCACTTACAAACGTGAATTTGAAAAAGTATAAAATGGATGTTTTAAATCGAGTTTCCTATTTACATTTGAGTCGTACAAAAACTTTTGACCATAACATGTTCTAATGTAAAACTGTTCGTTTAACCCAAATATGCCATACAATTTTTACAAAAATTAGTCCATGAGCTCATATTGGCCTACTTTATTAAGAATTTGCTAAATTTTTCTTTTGATATTGAGCTATAAACTTTACCTTCGCCAAAGGTAAAATTTTTGCAAATTTAAATGTTGCAGGATTGTTAGCCATTTTATAAAGTTTAGGAAAAATAAAAAAATTATCCAAATCAGATCATTTGTAGGACAGAAAAATAATTTTTTGTTAAGCCGACTTTTGAGAAAACAATTTACTTGGTTTTCTGCATGCTGACAGTGACATTTAAAACTTGATCATCGTCAATATTTATATGCGTTAATGCCTTAAATTCCACTTGACATATGTTGCTCTGAAGAATGATATCCGACTAATAAGGTAATCATTGATTACACTGTGCACTTTTTTCTAACCTTTTTTATCTGGATTTGATAATTTCAACGTTTTTCACTTAATTTTAGTATGAGGAATCTCGTGGTGACATTTGTTCTACCACTTTACCGAACACTTTAGAACCAAATTTTTTTTAAAGATATATAGATCAGAATTAAAAATTACTCAAGATATGCACTCATTTTTATATCGATAACTCTTGAATCATTAGGATTTTCATTTTGGTTTCTTCAGAAAAGTTCTTTCTATTATTCTGACCAACTACTTTGCTGAACAAATATGTATGAAAAAATCACTTCCAGTGGGTCTTATCGAGTCAGTTTTACAAAAAGTCTTGCTTAAAGTCAAACGAAAAAATTCGAACAACCTTGCGTATGAGTAACATTATTTGCGTTGAAGAGTTGAAAGTGTGCAAGACATATGTGGCTTATTAAAGGTTTTAAGACAGTTTGAAACAATTTTTTATGCATATTTGTTCAGCCAAGTTGTTGGGCAGAACAATAGGAATAACTTTGCTGAAAAACCAAAATGAAAATCCTATTGGTTCACGAGTTATCAACATTTAAATGAGTGCATATCTGGAGTAATTTAAAAAAATAATTTTGCACTAACGTCTTCGGTAAACTGGCAAAACGGATTTTTCCACGAGATTCCCCATATTAAAATTAAGTTAAAAAAGTTGAAATTATTCAATACAAATTTTCGTGCCGCATAGTGTTATCGTTCAATTAACGAAAATTTTGCAAGACAAGTTCCGTATTTGTGACCTTTTTTCCCAACTTTGGGAGCTATTTCAGATTACCGGGAGGTGGGTTACATGGGAGGTGGGCACGGCATTCATTCAATTCAAACGAAATTTCGTGAGAATAATTCTTTTACCATAAAACTAATTTTCACAAACTTTCATGATTCTTGAGCAATTCCTTCTATTTTTGGCCACTCGCTATATGGGCTCGTTACACTGCGACGTGCTGATGATATACGGATGCACGTGATTATTTGTACGGCGAGGGTAGACGTGGACGGCCACAAGACCCCACTCCACATCTCCCCAAACTAGCACTTTAGGCCTTGGCCAACCTAGTGTCTGCGAATCACGTGACCGGAACGTTGGTGCCACCTTGGTAAGGAGGCAGCACCTGTCAGTCTTGTTAGAGGAAACCAGTTGCGTTCTAATCGGGCGCCCTTGAAACAAAGTAGACAGTGATGCCGCATCAAAAGATTGCAACACCACTCCAAACTGAAATTTTTTTTAATTCTTTTTAAATTTCCTTCATTTTGTAACTCTATTATAAAACTAGTGTGCGTATTAGTTGTTCTCTCCTTACTTCAATCCTTAACCCAAGGTTTCTTTTTTTTAATTTTTTAAGTTTTTCTCCTCATTTCTTATTTCAAAACTCGATCAGAGTCTGCTAAGAAATGCCATCGCACATGTGGGATTATTTAAAAGCTTAGAAAAATTGTGCCGTGATTCTAGGATTACTGCTCTTCTTCTATCATTCATACCGCATACTCCAAACTAGTACAATTAATATCCATTTTGACACTGTAAGAAATTCGAGATTTGTGTACAATTACAAAAAAGAAAAAGATAGAAAAATAAAAACGAATTTAGGAACTGTAGGAGCATCACATGAATTATGCCGGAACACATCCTGATGACATTTCGGTTGTTTCATGTTGCATTGTATTCAAGGATTGTGCCTATGGAAAGGAGCCACAAAAGGATTTTTGTGCTGCTGCTGCTACTCATGCAAACCAATACAAGCCAGTGCAGACATATTAACACACACACACACACATACACACACACACAAAATATTCTGTACAAAACACAAAACTCAAACCTCATATCCTGTTTCCTTTCATGCATGCATCATCCTGTGCCGTATACTATGCATGGCCTTGTCACATCTTCTGCTGTTGCTGCCGCCGCTGCCCATACGAGTGAAGCGCAAATTTATACCTTCGCAAATTTGCACTCGAAACGGAAGTGAAATGAAAACGCCAGTTAGAACGTTAACATGTCCCTTAGCACAAAAGCAGTACCAGTCACAGAAGCTGAAGCAAACATCACCAGTTAGAGGTCGTCGCCTGCCGCATGTGTTAAGCGTGTGCTCTTGCTGCTCGCGAGGATCGTGACAGGATCAGCGCAAGCAAATTTCGTGAATCACCTGAAGCACAGTCCTGTCTCACTCTTGTTAGTTTGCAGGGACGTCCTGCAGGGCATGATTTTTGTATTGTTCCAGGAAATGTTTTGTGTGTGAGTGTGACTGTTGTACATTGCTACTACTGCTGATGATGATGATGATGATGATGATGCTGCTGTTGTTTTTGTTGTTGTTGGTATTGCTTTGTCCTGTTGTAACATTAATTTTGCACACAATACCGAACCGCCGCCAACATCCTTTGTTGTAAACACTCTATTCAAGCCGGAAGAGTTGTAGCTGTTGAAAGAATGGAATGAATTACGTCGGCGTGGCAATTACATGTTCCTGTTGTTGATGGTGGAGTTACTGAAAGTAGCATTCCTTCAATTCTGTCGACATGTATTTTATGTAAAACATTTTTTAACATATCAACCATATACACGGGATTTGTTTGAGTTAAAAAAAAATGTTATTTATTGCATTATTTATTTAAACTTTACTTATTTTAAAAGGGAGGAGTTGTGGTACGTAATTAACTCTATTTCTGTTGTTGCTCCTATCATAAAACTAAGATTCAATAAATTCAATTGTGGTTAGCTTTCACTATGAAATACGCAGTTATTTGTTGTGAAGGAGAAGACAAAAAATATTCGACAATGTCATAAATTCGACAATCTCCCAATGAATGGGAAGTTTTTACAAATAGCTCATTCGCAAAAAACTTTCGATAGAAAAATTTCTGTTCGAAATTTCTCCTTGTCCAACTCTTTCCCCAATTAAAAAAAGCTGGCCAACAATCACAATGTTTAGGGTTTTTTTTTATTTTTGGTATAGGCCACACTCAAATATTGAAGAAATTAGTTTGCATACCAAATTTTTTTAATAAAGTTTTAAACCTCTATTTTTAAAATTATAGAAGAATATAATTTCAGTTTCTTAGAATTGATATAAAACTATGAAAAATACGAAAAATTAAAGCAACATTAACAAAAATTTGGTCTTACAAAATAGAAACAAATCTTAAAAAAGCTGTGAAACTTATTTAAAATATTGTGTTATAATTTTAAAAAGAAAATAAAATAAATAAAGTACCTTGCAATTCAAAGTATTTTGAATACGAATACATGGACTCATTTTTTCTTTTCAATGACATCTTAGTTCTTTTAGTTTTAATTTTGTTTTAAATCAAGAAAAATCTAAACATGTAATACTAAAAATTACCACAGACATCTCCGCACAGTGGTCAATCAGGGTGCGAACCCAATCCACGTAACCCCTGCCGACCACAGCACAGAGGTGTAAAAAGTGAGTTTTTTGGCATTTGGCGGTAAAAAATCTACTTCTACTTCTAAGCGATTGAAATTTTTTTTTAAAAGTTTTCGGCATATGAAAGAAAAAACTTAGCCCTTTAATATGAGGTATCAAAATAGTTCTTGAAATTTCGTTTATTTTTTTTTTTGGGTAGGAAGTTGATTTGAATCATTTTTAAATACGTTCTTTTTTTTGTAGAGGAGAAGATGTGTGCCAAGTTTCAAGGCAATATCTCAAAAACCATAGATGACGCCACTTTGTATGGGAGGTAGACTGGTAAATATATAGCAATTTATTTTTGTTTTTTGCAACTTAACGATAAAACATGCAATTGCTTTTGTATGAGAACTTGATATAATTTCTGCGATTTTCTCTTACCTTTTTAAATGCTGGTTTGTTGAAATTTCAAAAAGTAAAACTTTTTACATATAAAGGTTTTATTTTTGTATAGAATGTTAGAAAAATAATTCTCTAACGTTTGAGAAATTTATAATTCTCAAGTTGAGTTTCAGCATTCCTTATCACTTGAGATTAAGCATTTTCTCAAACACTATTCCTCAACTTGAGGCGAAGTTGAGGGAGATTTGAGAAAATATTTGTAACTCTGTGGCAATACTTATTTGGATTTACAAAAATGTAAGTCTGGCAACAACAGTGAATCATATGTTTTATTGTTTGCAAAAGTGTAAATTGTGAAAAATATGTAAAATTGATCGTGCTATTTGCTGAGAAAAACGTAAGAAGAAGTTTGTTGTGCCATTTTTGTTAAAAAATAATTGCAGAGAAAAAAATGCAAAGAAAAAAAAAAAAATAAAACAGAAGTGAAGCAGATAATAAAACTACCAGCGGAGCGTGAGTTGGATAGCCTTTCACAACCGGAACACCAAAGCGCAGAGGAAACCCTGGCGTTAGAGGCGGATCCATCCACTTCGAATATTTTATCTGAAAATAATTTAAGTGGGACCGAAAGTGATTATGACTCGGATACAGAATTAAAAGAAGAAGTTCCATCAAAAACGACAAAATCAGGAGACCTCAAGGAAGAGCTAGCAGCGTGGGCTGTTAAGTTTAATAGTTCAACTGCGGCTACGAACGAGTTATTGGCATTATTGCGTAAACATGCAGATGGTATTCCAAAAGATTCAAGGACATTGAAATCCTAGGATATCTGCAATGGAAATAATGGGACTAGGAGAATATTTTAATTACGGAGTTGCGGACTCGCTAACAGATTTTTTAATGAAGAACTCCTTTAAGTTGATGGAAATCCATCTCAACATAAATGTTGACGGCCTCCCACTCGCAAAATTTGATTGAAACAAAATTAATTATTTTTATTTATATTAATAGAGTATAAAAATGTCTAACAGATAAGAAATTGTGGTCTCGTTAAAAATACTTTTTATAAAAATATAAGAACATCAACTGTTTACCTTTACGAACATTTTTTTATTTTAGTTAAAAAAAAATGTTGATATATTTTTAAATTAATTAAAGTAGGTAAAATTATTATTTCTTTTAATTAAAATAAAATATAACAAAACAATATATTAATATTTATTTCTTGATTTAATGTAAATTACAATTTCTTTGCATATGGCACTTCCATATATATATATGTATTCCATTTGAGACCAATTGGAGAAATGCCTTTGATATCAAGTTGAGAATTACAAATTTCTCAAGTGGATAGATGCATTTGAGATCAACTTGAGATTTACTAATTTCTCAACATGATAACTAAGAAAAATCACCATGTAAAAAAAGTGCCTTTTAAGTTGAGAACACTATGATCTGCGTGTTGAGATGCTGTTGAGAATTAACGTTGGAGATTTGAGAAAGCTATTTGATCTCAAATGCACCTCAAGTTGATAACTAACATAAAGGTTTATTGGGATGTTTTATTGAATTGTTTTAATATTGTTTATGTATTAATAACAAGTATAATTTATCTTGGTGTTAACAAACAAACAGTCCCAGCGTCTTAGAACCCACGTTACAGTTGACAAGGTTGTAATCCTCCTTCGAGGTTGTAAAGGACTTCGTTTATCTGGGATCCAGCATAAACTCAACCAACGACATCAGCATTGAGATCAAACGTAGAATAATTCTTGCCAACAGGTGTTACTTTGGGCTCAGTAGGCAATTGAGAAGCAGAGCCCTCTCTCGACGAACGAAAATCACGCTCTATAAATCGCTCATTATGTCCGTCCTACTTTATGCATCACAAACCTGGACGCTGAGCAGTTCAGCTGAAAAGACTTTAGGAGCATTCGAGAGAAAGATTCTTCGTAAGATCTACGGAGCAATCTGCGTCAATGGCGAGTACCGAATATTGTGGAATGATGAACTGTATGAGCTGTACGCTGACATCGACATAGTCAAGCGCATTAAAATCGAGCGGCTTCGCTGGCTTGGTCATGTTCAGCGCATGAAAGACGATGTTCCAGTAAAGAAAACATTTGATTCGGTACCCAGCAGCGGTCAACGCAGAAGAGGACGACCGCATCTTCGTTGGAAAGACCAAGTAGAGGACAACCTGACGAAGCTTGGAATTTCCAACTGGCGCCAGCAAGCGAAAGACAGAAATGGCTGGCGCAAATTCTTAGATGAGGCCAAAACCGACATACGGTTGTAGCGCCAACTAAGTAAGTAGTAATTAAAAAAAAATTGTTCAAAAAGGGTGCACCCTTAAAAAGTTACACGTCTTCAAATTTCAACAAAATATGTAAAAAATTCAAATTCACAAAAAAATGAGAATGGACCTTTTTGTTTTTATGCCGTTCAATACGTTCCCGTTCACCTATGAACCTGAAAATTTGCTTAACAAAACTGCATCATTACATAATGATACAAGTTGTATACATAAATCTATGTTTTAAGCCATTTCCTTATCTATATATTTATTTCCCAATATTGATTATTTATTTACTTATTTGCTCAAAGAAAGGCCAAAAGTTGTTTTCGTTATAATTTGTTTGTTTCGAAAATTTCCATTTTCACCACTCTTTCATATGACAAATCATTTATCTGCAAAAATTGCTTGGGGGTATTGCTTGCCCTGCCGTAGCTGGTAGCACCCATTTGCCTAGAACCGGAGTGCAGCAAGTACAGGGTCCGCCATCTAACGTTTTTCTTTTCAACTAGTGCTTATTTCGTGAATGGTAACACTTAACTCATGTCTGATTTGACAGATAATTAGTTTTATCCTTCCGCTGAACGAATATGGTTGTGTATACGCTTGAACAACGCTGGGAAATATTGCGACATTACTTTGAAAATCATGGTAATGTTGCAGAATGTGTGCGAAAATTACGTATGTATTTTGGAAGAAGAGAAGCACCGTCAGCTCCGTATGTTCGTTATCTTGTGAAAAAAGTGAAAGAAACTGGCATCCTCATCGATAAACCAAAGCGTGAAAAGCCAAAAGCAGTGCGTACATCCGAGAATATTGCTGCTGTGGCAGAAAGTGTGCGTGAAGCGCCATCAACATCAATTCACCGTCGTTCTCAACAATTGAACATTTCGGAGACATCATTGAGACGAATTTTGCATAAAGACCTTGGTATGACGCCATACAAAGTCCAATTGGTTCAGGAGTTGAAGCTAACTGACCATCCAATGCGTTTTCGCTTCGCTAAGTGGGCCTGCGATCGACTTACAGAAGATGCCGCTTTTGCCAAAAAAATCATCTTTTCAGATGAAGCTCATTTTGATCTTGGCGGGTATGTAAACAAGCAAAATTGTCGCATTTGGGGCACAGAAAACCCGCACGCATACATTGAAAAGCCGCTGCACCCAAAACGAGTCACTGTTTGGTGCGGATTTTGGTCCAGAGGCATAATTGGGCCATTTTTCTTCGAAAATGAGCAAGGAGTGGCCGTTACAGTCAATGGCGATCGTTATCGGGCCATGTTGAACGAATTTTTGTTCACAAAAATTGAAGAGGAGGATATTGGCAACATTTGGTTTCAGCAGGACGGCGCTACGTGCGATACAGCCGAAGCTACACTCGATGTTTTGCGCCCTGTTTTTGAAGATCGCATTATCAGCTGCAGAGCTGATGTCGTTTGGCCACCTCGGAGCTGCGATTCGACACCGTTGGACTTTTATTTGTGGGGTGCCCTCAAAGATAAGTGTTACGCCGACAAGCCAGAGACAATTGACGCTTCAAAGGACAATATTCGTGAAGCCATCTTGAAATACAGCTGCACACAATCGATAATGTGCTTAAAAATTGGACCGAACGTGTAGGCTACTGCATGGCCAGCCGAGGCAGCCATTTGAATGAAATTATTTTCCATTATTAACCGGAAGGATTGTACTTTCAAATAAAAAAAGAAATTTGAGAAAATATCCAGTGGTTTTTTTTATAGAATTTTCAAAAAAAAAAAAGTTATTTGGCGGACCCTTTACCTTATTAAGAGATAAAGATAGAAATATTTTCAAAGTGGTATATTTTAAACTAATCACTTGATTTTCGGCAGATAAAGCTGAGATTGTTTTTTTTTCCAAATCCACTTGGCGAAGAATAGCCCACTCCTGCACGTTTT
The DNA here is from genome assembly GCA_963920525.1 of Dichetophora obliterata. Lineage (NCBI taxonomy): Eukaryota > Metazoa > Arthropoda > Insecta > Diptera > Sciomyzidae > Dichetophora > Dichetophora obliterata. Next base: position 74,152,992 of record OY986436.1, read on the forward strand.
CTTGCATGTGAATTTCAGCGTTTAAAATAGCTGCTTCCATTTCCAAATACTCCAAAGCCATTTTTTTATCTTTTTTTTTTATTGCTTCAATTTTATATGAAACTATTTTCTAATTTGAATTTTAAATTTGCCAACAAACTTCACAAATTTCAAAAAAGTCAAAAAAAGACTTAACGATACTGATTCTACGGTTAACTAGACCATGATTCAATTACTAAAGGTTGTCCATTCATTTGACGTTTACTCAAAAGAATGAAGATATACACCCGTAAAATTGAAGAGGAGAGCAAAAGAGTAATTTTTTAATGCCATCAAAGTAATCAGTTGCACGAATATTATACTTTTTCGCAGTACTAAAGCACTTTTAAAACATAATAAGCACTTATTTTCTTGTCTGTTCGTTTATTTGTTTGGCTAAAATGCGAAATTATTTGATACATACATAAATTCATATTAGGAATCAAACAAAAATGCTGAAGAGCTCATTGATATTTTTAAATTTCAAAAATTCACAACTGAAGTGAATTTATAATCTCATTTAGAAAAAGTTTTAGTGTGAATTTTGTAGCTCATAGCGTAAATCGATTGATTTAAAACCAGAGATTGATTTAAAAATCAAAAGAATAATTATTTTGTGACTTTTAAAATTTTGAGCAAAAAATAATAATTATTTCTTCTATTTTTTATTTTTTCAAAACTTGCCCGATTTTTTTAAGCACAAAATAACCAGTAATTTTGGGTTTTTATTTTTTAAGGCAAAAATAACAAGCAAAAAATGCCCGATCATTTTTGGTCACAACATAACTGGTAAGTTTTGATTTTTATTTTTTAAAGCAAAAATAAAAAGTAAAGTTTGCCCAATATTTTTGTGAGCATAAAATAACTGGTAATTTGTCCAACATATTTTCGAGCACAAAATGACTCGTAAATATTGATTTTTATTTTTTAAGTCCAAAAGTGAAAGCAAAATTAGGATTTCAGTTTACGATTGAACCAAAATTGAAAAAATTTATTATAAGGGAATTTATCTCATTTCGTAAGTGCTTCGTAAGGGGCCGTTCAAGTATTAAGTTAGCAGATTGGCTGAGTTCCTAAATGCATTTATGCAATGTATCTGTGTGTTTTCTTTTCAATTTGTCCTAAGTTTCAATACGATAACTGCGCAACTCTGTTGATATTCTTAAAAATAGTATAGTTGCGCAGTTTTGGTTAATAAGCTTCGGACCAATTCAAAATAATCAGAAACAAAGAAGAAAATAGTTATTTAAGTAAACAAAATTTTTAATATAACACGTTTTTAAAACGAACTAAAAAGTATAAAATAATTTATCCTAGAGTGGGGCTTTTGGTTCTCCTAAACACGTTGGGCAATAGAGAATATTAACGCTGTATTACTAATCTTAGCAAACTTGAATCTGCCATCCATGCAAGGACTTCTATCCTGACAGAAAGCCACTATGTTTTTAACGTTGACCCCTGCCGCGAAGACTTAATTCAACGGTGCTCCAAAGCTTGGGACAAATATGAAGCGTCGGCCAACGCCCCTTCGGAATTCAAGAAAGACCACTTTGAAAGGTTCGCCCAACAACATGCGACAGAACCCCTTTCTTTTGTCGTCAGATTGACGCAATTCATGACCGTGGCACTTTCAGCTACTTGAATTATACATGACTTGGTTATTTTAATAACCTTGGGCTATCTCAGTAATCAATACCAATAATATAACCCATTACTTTTTTAGCCGCAATAATCATCCACATCGTATCCAAGGGTCATCACTCCTTGACACGAAGACTAAGGCGGCAACTACATTGGCCCGTCATCATATTATCAGGTTCCTCAATCTCAGTGGACACAACTCAGACTATTTAGGTTTCCCCGTCGCCTGTACTCAAATTCCAAAGGTAACAGTATATTGATCCAGCAGTTGCTTACCTTCCTAACATTTACTGTTTGAAATTAGCGAGATTCAATCTACCATTATTCTCTTAGTAATTTAAGGGTATCACCAGCCCGAGTTCAACTTAAGTGTAACTCACACCGGCCTTTCTGGCCTAACCACAGCCAGAGCGCTTTGATACCCCACGTGGGCCTAACCCAAACGACAGTCAATACCTGGGCTCAAGGCTCCACCTGACAAGGCTCTTCAACATCCCGGTCTTACAGACCAAAAGTTCTTAGAACATTTATATATGACTGTGACACCTTCTGCCACTCGAATTGTACATGACTAGGTTAAAAAAATAACCAAAGGTTTCCCAGTAAAACCGGGTAAACCTCAATCCTACTTATGCAACGTCGTTATCCTAATTAAGACTTAATTAAAAGCCTTTTTCAGAAAACTAAGAAGCATGAGCCGTTGTATACCAATTGGCTTATACAACGGTCCGAAGGTTAAATGTTTCCTACATAATAACCTTTATTCTAAGATAGATCTGCAGAACAACGATAGATCAGAGGGTGGATTCTGAAAAACGCTAAAGCTAAATCTCCACCGCTAAAGCTAAATTTATAGTTTTTAGCGATATTGCTATTCTGAAAAACTCCATCGCTTATTTTCATGCTAAAAATTTAGAGACTGAACGAGCTTTTAATGAAGAATAAAATTAAAGCTGTCCTAGCGTAATTTTTAGCGATTGCTGCGATTCTAAACTTTTTTTAGCGATTTACAGAAACTCTAATTTTATTTTTAGCTATAATTTTAGAGTCCAATATTTTGTTGCCGCTAAGTTAAAAATGAAAAGATTTTTCAATTAAAATCGTAATTTTTGATATATATATTAAGAAAAATTAATGCTTTGTCTCTTTTGAATGTTTTCAAAGAAAAATATACCAATTTAAAGCACTTTTCCGAAAACTTGCTGTTTGTATTTATCATTTGTATTAATATTAGGGGTATTCACGTTTCAGTGCACTTGCCAGTGCAGTTGAGGACTTCTGCAGTTGTGCAGTTAGATTTTCGTAAACAAACCACTAACTTTTTTTCCAAGCTGTCAAATTTTTCAATGCACACAAGTGCACAACTGCTCAAATCTTCAAGTTTTAGGCTGCAGTAGAAAAGCACTTGTGTAGATTTTTGATTTTGATATTTTGATTTTGTAAAGTGCAGAAGTCCCCAACTGCACTGGCAAGTACACTGAATCGTGAATACCCCTATTGCTATCATATAAAATGCTTTTAGAAAAAGGTTTCATCTCTTAAAACTTTTTAAAAATTTATTAAATGAATAGGTAGTTTACAAATAAGCTTTAATTGTTGTGACACACTCTTATGTGATAATTCTGTATTACGAAGAACTTATCATTGGTGTGCTTCTTCGTTATACAGAATAATGAAATCAGTTTGCAATTTGGTGCATTTTTAGTATGTAAAATGTACTCTAAATGCAAAATTTTGAAGAATTGAATGAAACCTAAGCCTCCAATAAGCCACTACTGTTTTGGTATTTAAAGTTGAACCAGTCAAAATCAATCCTTACTAGTTTTTATATAGTTTTATTCTATGACAAAACGAGAATATTTAATGAAAAATCATAAAGTACTCGTGTAAATATACTTAAAAAGTTCATCACAAATTTTTAAGTATATTAACATAAGTTTATTTAAATTTTTTTCAAATAACTAAAATTTTTTATTTTGCACTTTTTATTTAGATATTGGTGCAGTAAGTAAACCATTTTAAAAAGAAGAAACAAGCTTATTTTAATTATTATATTAATTTAATTAAGGTTCGAAAAAAACTTTAAAAAGTTTTCGAAAACTTTTCACTCGGATGATGAATTTTTGACAGTCGGAAGTAGAATTTTTGATATCAGTAAGGTGAGTTTTATTGTCAAAACTTCATGTAGCCCCGGGGACTAGTATAAATTTTGACAACCGGTACAAGAATTTTTGAGTGAAGCAAAAGGCTTGTGCTTTACCCTTACAAAATGTTAGTATCAGTGTTTTGCTGTGTATTTTTTCTGAAAAAAGTAGTTTTATTTATGTTTCCGTATAAAAAAAAGATTGTGCTTTGCTTTTAATATTTAGAAAATATTTATTATTAGGCTAAAAATGCAGGCTTGAGGAGCAATTAAAAAGCATGGAGTCACTTCACTCGTCTTTAATTTATTTTAGTGTCAATAAAAATTACTACAATTCTTTTTTCAGATTTTTAAAAACTAGGCGTCTTAGGAGCTAAAGGGTTTAAAATAAATACTTATGTTAAATATGGAAGTTCATTACTTCTGATATACGCGATGTATTAAGTTTTTGTTTAATGCATTCAACTTGCAAAACTAATGCATTGAATATACTTTTTGAATATTAATAAATATGGCCGATAAAGAGTTATTACGTGTTCAAGGATGTTTTATGGTTAGCTGATTGATCGACTGAGTATAAGTCAATATTTGCTATCGTATTATAATCGATTGAGCTCAAAATTTGGCAGCAAGTGTATTTCGGGTATTGCAACCTTTAGGTATAGTGCGATTTTTATCCTCGTGTAGGATTTAAAGTCAGGTTAAGGATTTTTAGATCCAGTTGACAAGAAAACTTTAACACTGATACTTTTTTTAATTCAGTATATTTTATAAGTGGAGTAAAATCTCAACATATAATTTAAAACATGTTTTCAATTTATTCCATCTCTAAGCTAATTAGATAAAATACATACAACAAAATAATCATGAATAAAAATTGTTATTTTTTTACAAATTTTTAATGTATACACAAGTTTTGGTTTTATAAGTAATTTTACGTAAACCAGTTACATTCCTTGCAGCTCAGAATATCATTTTGAATACAAAAATAAGTAGTAGAAAACGTGGCAGTCAAATGCGTCTTAGAAAACTCGTTCATTCGCTGAGAAGACGCCAAAATTTCTGGATAACATTTTTATGGTTTATTTGGCACAGCAAAAAATGACAATTTATATACAACAGATAGAAATTCTTTTCAACTCAACATTTTCTTTCCTATAGAACCAATAGTGAAAAGTTTCCAAATGGCACACAGCCATAACCAAATAAATTTTGTTGACATAAGAATCGCTAAAAAAACGCTTCCTGTGGCGAGTAGTAGAAGCAACATTTTTAGCTAGGCGATTTGAAACTCAGAATCGCATTTTAGTGAATCGCTAAGGAATTGAACGAAGCATTTTTTTAGCATTTTAGCGATAAAAATTTAGCTTTATCTAGGCGATTTTCAGAATTCGGCCTCAGGTCTTCTCATCATTGATGGATGACTGTCCCCGCTCTTCAAGTTATGTTGGATTGATCGTCCATCGAAAGCATATTACAGATGACGGTGTTATGAAAACTTAATATCAAAACCATGATTTCTTCAAGAATTTGGCAGCAACAACCAAGGCTCAAGGTAAACCTTTTTATTTTACAGATTATCAGATGAACATTCAAGAGCCGTGCCTCAAGAATGAACTCATTATGAGATCAGTTCATGGGCCGTGCCCCATAAACTGCCCATCCAATAACAAACCCTCACCACTTCTATTCCTGGCTTGGGACAGGCAGATTCCCCGAAGGTCCTCTGGCGGGTTTTTCTATCCTGACAGTCAATTGACCTGGGCTAAGAAATCATTCGTTCACTGACGTACTATAATTGTTAATAACACTCCTAACTATTCTCTATAGCATGCGCCCCACGTTTTTAGGGGAAGTAAAAGACCTAATCTACAGTAGCGTAACTTTATTTTGTGCGCCCGCCCGCAGGTTTCTAAAAGCGGCGTGCTTTTTACTTTTAGAGTAAAACTGTGTTATTACTAGATTATTAGAAGCGTAGGAGAAAACAAGAGAACTCTTGACAAACAAAAAAAAAAAGACAACAAAAAGATACTTTTTTAATTCAATGGTCATATTTATTTATTACAACAGTTATATTTTAAAAATATGTTATTATATATATTTTATTTTAAAAGAATTTGTTAAAAAAAGCAATAACGAAAGAAATACTTTTTATAATATCAAATATAATAAAATTTATAAGATTTTATCACAAAACAAGTAAAAAAGCATCACATATTAATGCTTTAAAAAAGTAAACAAACTCAATGATTGAATAAACGGGATCAATAATTTTTTATGGGTGGAATGATAAGTTTCAGATATTTAGTTTAAATGTTTTGTGTTTGACGTTACCTGTTAACTAAAGAATTTGCTAACGTCACAAAATATGACCAACTGACTGATTCAAATAACATCAGTAGCTGACTTTGCTGAAAATATGAAAGCAAACGGGTAAATCGACTCCGACCATAATCGAATTTTGCCAAACAAAGACGATTTTTGCTCAAAATATTTGGCCAAAAAAAGAAAGAGTGATCGTAGAGCTATGAAAATTGGCACGAATATCTTTAAAGACAAAATTAAGAAATCTTGAAAAAGTTGCACAAATCCGACCTCTGCCACAGCCACTTCCCATATAAACGAAACCCATTTTTGCCTGTAAACTTCATTAGGTCTTGTCTCAAAACAACGAAATTTGCTACATATATTTCTTAGATGATTAATTATATTGTAGTAACTCAACCTTGGAAAATACTACCCACTCAAATTGACAACTTTTTTGTTCATATTTGTATGCTTTTATGATTACAGCAAGGACATTTTAAATATTGAGTTTTTTGTGTTTTTAAATAAGTATAATTTTGAAAAACAATCAGCTGCCATACATCAAATATATCTTACATTTGAACTAAATAGGTCACCTTAAAAAATGTATATCTTCCGTATTAGCAAGAATTTTTTTTTGATTTGATGTAACGCAGGTCTAATGAAGTTTTTGTGAAGTAAATACTTTTCAAAATTATTTTTTAACGTTTTTAACAATTGAATATTTAAAAATTTGTATCCTGCTTTTAGTGTTTACTTTTATGATAAACTTAAAACCATATTTTAAAAATGTAAACAAAAACAGCAAGGTTGCCAGACATAAGCAATTTTAAACTTTATTTTGATGTAAAAAAAAGAAATATAATTTGAATAAGAAGAAAAATTTTATTTTTAAAAAATGCAACTTGGAAATATATTAGATTTTTGGCCGCTTATTTTATACCGTGCGTCGTTCTCCACTTTATTTATCATATTCATCAAGGAACTTAAAGGCGCCCCTGGCTTAGTTGCGCCCGCCCGCAATTCGGGCCCTGCGGGCCCGCTTTTTACGCCACTGCCAATCTAGCAGAAATTATTATATACTTTTAAGTTCGTTAAATAATAACGTGTATATTGAAAATGTTTTCACTTAAATAATTTTATTCATTAATTTGACTTAAGAATCAATACTATCCAGTAGTTGCATTGGGTACTTTAAAGTGGTATGAACTTCTAAATATATTAATTTTATTCCTTTATAAACAAAAATTCGTTAAATAATTTAAAGGCAAGCAAACAAATTGCGAAATGAAAAAACTAGCGAATAATAATGATTTTGAATTATAGAATAATTCGAATGATTTTATTCGATAGTTTCCATAACTAACTTTTATATGTTCGAATTGTTCCATTAATTTAAACCTTTCACATTTTTAAAGTTCATTTAAAATGGAAATGCAATATTAAAAATCCAGATAAGAAAATACGCTGTTCAAAATTTTGACTTACTCTATGTCAACATTTTTTAATTTTTTCATTACAACTGAATCGTAGCTTGATTTTTGTGTAGCCGCTCGAAATTGCAAAACATGTTGTCGTGCCTGGAAATACATAATTTATAAATATTACATTATTTGAATAAATACTTAAAAGCATATGAATTCATGATTTAAAAATAAAATAGAAATATAAATTAATTTTTTTTACAAACATAATAGAGCGTTCTGGTATGATATGCTAAAAGCTTCAATATAATGCAAAGCATTGAATTGTCTTCATTTTTAAAGTTTATTTACAAGTTTAATACAGTATTAAAGGGCCAGGTAAGAAAATAGGCTGTTAAAAATGTTGACTTGCTCTACGTCAAAATTTTTCATTTTTTTATTACCACCAAATCGTTGCTTAAGTTTTTGCTCTCTCAATTTTTTATTGAGATAGCGCAGTGTAAAATTGATGCGGCATTTAAAAAAAATTTTGACAGCATTTTTCGACAGTGCGACATTTTTTACAGCTCTAAACATTAGATCGCCTAAATGTTGAGGTGAGGAAATTTCTTCGCCATTGTATATAAGAAATATGTTTTCCAACTTTTTCAGTTCGCCACCAACTTCTGCCTTAGACTTGCACAGACCACCTTGTGACACCTGATCTACCCACGTATAAGATGTAGAAGGCCCAACGTCTTCGAATTCGTGTCTGAGAGTGAGTTTTCGGATCATGTATCAGGATATAAACTCAAGAACATCTTTATGAGTTTCCGAAATGTCATGCTCAATGACGGGCTCTACAAAATTATCATCTAAGAACTCTTGCAACAAAGCTTGCGATATTGTCGCTTCTTCTTCGATGTTATTGAACTGAAGTGCTGTTACTGAAGACAAATTCAGCCATGGGGTATCGTCTACCTCCACATTTAATTCAGTTTTCAGAATTTCAGTGTTTCACGCTGAAGGAATTAAAGAATAGGAAGATATTGTGGTAATGTCTAAGAATATCATTGCTAAAAGCTATTTTTAAAAGCTATTAAAAAAAACAAACATTTAACACCTTGACTGCCAACTTGAGATAACTCGTAGATTGCGTTCCCTTCTATGGTGCCAACTACGAGTTATCTCGTACTCACTAAACCTGCCATTTTTGTGTAGCCATGAATAAAACCGTATTATATCAGTGCTAGTATCGATAAATGGCTTTTGGGAAAAGCCTGAAACTGAAAATTTATTAAAAACAAAAAAAAAAATTGAAAAACTCATTCAACATAATGGAAAAATTAAATCAAATACAAGAAATAAAGTAATATTTTATTGTTTGTGGAAGTTCTTAAAACAATTTTCCACACATAGGGCTAGCTTCTCTTCACAGGCTGAACAGAAGTAACGCGTTTCTCCGAGTTTTTTTGCTTGGGTACATATACGACAAGGCTTTGTCGGGTGCTGTTTTTTCGATTGGTGGTTAACACTCTAAATAATGGAGCTCTTGCAATCTATTTTTTTTCAAAACTGGTTGAATCTCTTCTACAATCAACGCGACGACGAATTTTTATCTGAACTTTGTCAGTTTTATTTTAGATGAAGTTACTTTTTGAGAAATTCTGTGAGCATTTTGTATATATATATCTCTATAATATGTAGTGAAACCTTTTTGGGCCATCTAATAGTCTTTCTTAGAGATGTTTAGTACGAAATCATTTGATCTGATCGGTCGATGCAAGACATTCCATTATTGTAATCTCGAATTATATTCGGTTTCATGGAAATTTTTCCATTGCGATTGGCCACCTCTACCATTTCAACAGCATGCATGTTTGAAATGGTAAGGACATCTCGTTTGTCTTTCCATTTGCATACAGTAATAGGACCATTTTGCTGCCAAAAACACTCCCCCTTTTCAGTTTACGATTTACTACATCTCTGGGGTTTCCTTTTCTGTTATTTCGCAGGGTTCCACACACATAAGTTTATCGTGTATGTAACAGTTTTGTAAGACTAACTGAATTATAGAAATTATCCATGTAAAGCGTGTAGCCTTTATCGAGATAGTCCTCAAGTAAATGTGAAACAACATCAGTAGTGTGACCTACATTATTGGTAGTTTCCTCAGATTTTCCGCTGTAAATTTTTATTTTCATTACAAGGCCGTCGGACTCACATAGTTCATATAGTTTGATACCATATTTGTGTTTTTTATTTTTTATGTATTGGCGGAAAAGCAATCTTCCCCGCCATAGCATCATGGATTCGTCTATACAAATATTTTAAATTGGTACATAGTTTTCACGCATAACATTGTTGACGTGATTTAGGATTGGTCTCACCTTGTATAATCTGTCGGCAGACGGCATTGAGTTATCAACCAAATGAAAATAACGAAGTAGCAACTGGACTCGATTTCGGCTCATATGTGAGCGCCAAAAGTTTACATTATATAGCTTGTTTGTGCTCCAGTAATGTTCTATTGATGGAAAAGTACAAGGTCATATTTGCAATAAAAGTGCAATAAAAACTTTCATCTCTGCAGCACTTACGTCTTGCTAATTTGGTAACCTTTTAGATTTTTTTATAGCATTTCTATTTTCCCATTTTGCAATTTCTTGTGCAGCATATGAATTAGTTTGTTCTACCAGTACTGCAAGAAACTCATCCGAAAAAAATAAATCCACCAGCGTTTGTACTGTAAAATTTGATGTATCAAATTTCACACCAACATTTTATTGAAAAAGAAATAATTCAGGATTGTGTTGTCCACAAATCATCAACCGCATTTGACGTTGTTGCTTGGAAATCATCGTCATTATCATCAGGTTCGGAGACGTCTTCGGGTTCGGAGATGACTTCATCTTCACTATCACTTGTATGCTCAAAAGGTTCATAAATGTCGTTACTATCATCGTTAAAAATCCCGTCATATTCTGAATCACTTAGATTTGCATTGTACTCAATTTCATTTTGAGTCAGTGACCTTTTCTTATCCATATTGGGTTCTTGATAATTAAAACGAAAAAGAAAGAAAATAATAATAAAATTATGATAATTATAATAAATAATAATAATTATAAAACAAAATATTAAAGAAAGACCTACGAATTAACTCGTAGTTGGATTCTGCGTAGCGATTTCTGTTACAGAAGCCAACTACGAGATAATTCGTAGGTCCTTATTCTCCCAAAAAAACATCATTTTTGCTTTTTGATGATACCTGTGATCTAGAAATAGAGTTTTTAGTAATATAATGTGAAAAAATCAAATTGTCATTATTGGCCAGTTTTCTGAAAATTGCCATGGCAGTCAACGTGTTAAAAAGTGTGCTTTTACATACCAAACAAATATTTTCGCAGTCTGTATTTGAATTACATTGGACTTGGGTGATCATGAAGGCCTCCTTTGCTTCTTATATTCCCAATAAAGTTATCTAAAATATCTTGATTGAGACAGTATGAAATAATATAATCAAAGCTGAATTTAGCTTTGAGGTAATCATATAAAGCGGAAAGGGACTCGTTTGATACGATTATGCCTTTTTGGAAAGGAGCTAACGATGTCTTGTTAGGTATTATTTTTTGTGACATAACATGCGTCACATTATTTAATATTGCATTTTGACTGGAAAGAGTAAGACGAAATGGCTTTTTTGTGTCAATATGATTTGAAGTTGATAGCTTAAAATTGAAAACTCGAACCAGTCATTGACGAGTTAAATGAAGTCTGAGCACTCACAGGGATTGTACATTGCATGTACCATCGAATAACACCGCCTTATTGCACTTGCTGTAGTGTTCGACAGGAGTTGCGCAGCAAACTTGACTTTTTGTCTGCCAGCATTGTTGACAAACAGGTGCTCATCGGTCAATTTGAATGTGATGGACGCATCTGATGACGAAGTTATATTCATCATTTGCTTCGCTGTCTGCGCTGTTATAATCTTGCCTTCATAAATGAGTCCGCTGTCAATGAAATGATTCCGCGCGAGCTTAAGCAGATGTGGAACGTCAGCAAAGACAAAAAATTTTTCTTCAGCGTTGGATGGATGGCAAAACCAGGTGTAGGAAATTGAGATATTAAGCTCCCTCCAAATGGCCTCATGAGTTGAGCCCATGTCTGAGCCCATGCCAACAACTGTGTAGCCCAAATCGTAGAGCTTCGTCAGGATTTGAAAAAGAATAGCTTTTATCATTTTTTGATCGAAGCCATAAAAAACTGGCTGCTTCCATGAAGACTTTATACCGCGAACTATTGCAACTTGAACGTAGTTGCTGGGATTTGGGATGCTGTCGGTAAAAGTATCGTGCTCGTAGCAAGCATCAACCTTCATTTCATCAAATGACAAAATACATAATTTATCTTCAGTCGGAATTTCATCGACGTTGCTGAGCAAATCAATTATTTGATTTAGAATGCCTTCCTCAAAGCCGACTTTTTTTACCCAGCTGTGCAAAGTGGACAGGCATGGCAATGGGAGCCCTTTTTCTCGTAAATGCCTGTATATGCTCTGGGCCCAGCTGCGTGAAGCGTGATTGCGGATGATATGTCATCCCAACACCATTTAGTGCGGACAATAGAGTTCATCAATTTTTTAATTTGACCAGCTGTGAAAACACTTTGCAGGTTCGAAATAAGAAACTTCATTTCCTTCGTTTGATTTCTAAAGTCTGCGATTTCTGAATGTAAATCTTGAACTTGTCTTTTTAAATGCATAGTTTTCTAAATATGTCCCAGAAGCAACAGCTTCACATCTAAACATAGCATTTATTTTTTGATTATTTGTGTTAATATTTATTAGTTTGTATTACTTTTGTGTTGCTGTGATGTGTAGTGTAGTGTTTCCTTGTTTAACCCTTTCAGACCTGAAAAAAGAACTTCCACCGATTTGTATGAAATTTTCAGCATGTGCTTATTTTTGTACCATAATTATGTGAAAAATACTAAAAAAGATTTTTATCCCAGGACACTGAGAAAAGGACATAACACGTTTGTGTATCTTAGGTTTTCGTGTGTAAATAAATAATTTTCTTACAGCTTTTTTATTGAAATAATCTTTAATAATATGTTCTATAAATTTTGATTTTCGTATAGAATAGCATAAAACTTAACGGAAACATAACCATATTCTTCGGTTTTGAAAAAAGTAAAACAAAATGAGATCTTTCCAATTTCAAGAGTAACAAAAAGTCTAATAGATTACTATTTGGTGTGACATTCTTTAAAACAGTCTTTATCTTCCATGATGCAAAGGTGACTTTGCATTTTTGGCAGCTTGCTCTCGTCCTACTGCTGCAATTTTGGTTCCTACATCTTTTAACAGTTCTGTCCACAAACTCAGGCCAATCACCGTATCTGTAGAATAAAAATTAAAAATATGATAAAGGTTTTAACAAAATTCAAAGACCGAACAATACCTGTCGTAACGTATATCGTCCGTCATCATGTGGGCGGTACTTGGATCCATAGTTACTCTTATCCACTTGAACTTGCGATGGAATACCTGGAACCGTACCTGTGTAACTGCACAAAACTTGGCCAAGTTCCATTTTGAATTTTAGAAAATCTTTGATTTCTCGTTTAGGTAGTTCTGCCATGGTGGCATCTTTATTATACTCCATCCAGGAATTGTAAGCACTTAGGTCCAGGAAATGGAAAAATACCTTCGCCGGCCATTTTTTTGTTTTTATTTTAATGCGGTAGTACTCCATCATTTGATCCGCAATATCAACACTGCCCATATATGCGTTATAATCTTGGATTACTGCTGGTATTGGGACACATGCACGACGTTTCAAACTTCTGCTCCAGTGGTTTGCCTCTCCAATTGGATCCTTTCCAGATTTAGTGGAGACAACGGTGACACACTTTGTGTCACAACACTTAACTGCCACAACCCCGTTGTTGACAAATTGATGGATATCCCCACGATTCAATTCTTTGTCCATTGGAAAATGAATTCTTTTCCCCAAGCGGTTGGCCATTATTGTGCCTGTGGCCAAAAAACTCATTTCTAAAAGTTTTCCTAAGAGTGGAACAGTTGCGAAAAACCTGTCAAAGTACAGATGACTATGTTTCGGCGGAAATTTGGTCAATCGAATAATTATTGATGGCCCATGACCAAGCCCACAATCCAGAAATGTGCCAGCTCCTTGAAAAAGTTCAAGTCTACCACCATTCCATTTGAAGTGCAGCAGACAAGATTCTTTAGACCAACTGGGCGAGGTTTCGACCTTAATACTTGCCGTGCTGGTATCCTCCCACTAAATGGGATCATTTGTTCATCCATTGAATAGTTAGTCACTTCTGTTGCAAGTTGATTACAACGATTACGTACCATATCAATAATTGGCTGGATCCTCCAAAATTTATTTGTATGATTTGGTTTGCTGGTATCAACAAAATGAATGAGGTGACGAAGTCGCATAAATCTATCTCTTGACATACAATTTGATATCATTTAATTTCTGATTCCTTCTGCCCAGTACATACGAACTCTTGGATATCCCAAGCAGCCCATTGCTACACTGCACCCATAAATATTCTTTATGTCGTGATGTATTATATGAATTTTTTGTCCATATGATGATAAGGCATACATTTTGGAAAATTGAATCGTTTCTTCATAGTGACTTTCTGGAAAGTATTTGCAAAAAGACTCCATGGGTGTGCCAACTTTAACGATGTTTTGGCAACCATAAACAACTGGTAATTCAATGTTTTGAAAACTTTGTTCTTTCCAAATTTCACTTCTGGTGGGCTGAGCTGCTGAAGATATTAATGGGGCAATTTCTAATCGCGTTACTGTTAAATCTGGCGTATTTGGTGGATTTAGTTCTGTATTAACCATACTTAATGAATCACTCGCACCTATTGGGATTAATAAAATAGTTAAAAATTGACAAATGTCAAAAAACCGACTCATCATCATCTGATTCCTCAAAAGTGTCATTTTTGGGTAACCAGGTATCATCAACCCTATCATCAGTATCACTAAAATCCAAATCGGAATCTGCTAATAAGTCCAAGACTTCTTGCATATCAGAAAGATCCTCTAAATCGTATTTTTTTCGTCCTTGAAAACACATAGCACAAAAGCGCGTTAAAATTCTAACATACAGTTAAACCTAATCTTATTTTCATTTCAATAAAAACACTATAGGTACAGTTTGCATTCCGACACAAAAGTACTTAAATAAAATAGCAATATGTATATGACTTTAAATCAAAACAAGCGCACACAAAAAATGTAAAGAAAAATTTATTCCCGTACATACCTGAATACATTTTTGTGATCGGCACGAAGAACTTCGCAGAACTAAAAATCTTCTCGCCCAAATATTATTATATGTGTGTTTTTTTTGCACATTGAAAGAAAACAGTCTAGCACAATCAAAGCTTTTAGGTTTTTACATGGAAATAAATATTTGGAGTATTTATGACATATTAAATTCAGATAGCACGATCGTGTACGGGGGGGTCTGAAAGGGTTATACAAATTATGTTTTTGCATAATTGTTATACCTTCATTATAATATTAAAATTTATTTTTAATATATCACACACATATTGTACGAAAGTGTTAAAATGGAAAACTATTTCCTCAGAAAATTAAGATTTTGTAACGCGTTATATTTGTAGATTCGAATTTTCGCGATCAAGTATATAAGTTCAATACTGTTAACACATATTTAGATATTTTTCGATCACATCCATTTTTAGACACTTAACCATAAGAATTTGATTACAAAATTTGAGTCTAATACGGATTTTAATTGATTTTTGGGCGTTAAAAAGGGGTGTGCCATTTTTCCTAAACCATGTTTTACTCAAAATAAATCGATTGCCAAAGTTTTAGCTTAAACGGCCTCATTGTTTCGGAGTTTTCAAGGATTTCTTAAAATAGAACGTAGCTATAGTGAGAGTATAGTGAATACGTACATTTTTAGTACATTTGCCGACATTAACCATACGAACTTAATAACCAAGTCTTAGTCTAATACGACCAAAACCATTTTCCCGCCAAAATTAAATTTTCCAATTGAAAAATAACAATTATTTCGGACTTATATTTTTTCGGCTAATTTATTGTTATTTTTCAACTTTATTTCTCAGTCAAAAAATAAAAATCAGTTCGGAATTTTATTTTTTGTGTTTTTTAAAAAAATAATTTTCGAACTTTTATTTTGTCTGTCTTTTAAAAAAATCATTTACATTTTTTATTTTTTCTGTTGGAAATAAAAATCCTTTTTGTGTAATTTCTTTGATATTGTATTTAAATTATTTTTTTTTTAAATTTGTGTAAATTCTATTGTATATTTTCCTTCCATTTAATCAAGCGCCTCGGAAGCTAATTTCATCTAGGGAGGCAGTACAAATGGGGGGACAAAAAAAAATCACCAAAATTTCTTAAAAAAAACATGAATATGAATAAACAAATTTTTTATTTCAGTTTCAAAATAAAAAATGTAAAACTAAATAAACAACTATTAATATATTAAAAGTTTTTCCAATTTCGATATTAGGATAATTTTTTAAGGATCTTTCATATCGTGATATGAAAATAAAAGAAATAGTTGTTGCTTTTATAAAGCAAGACTGGGTATATCTTTACATGCAATAAGGTACAAAAAGTTATATCAATTTAAATTCATCCAAAATGTTTCTTTCTGTCCTTGCGAGAAACAAACTCTTTCACTACCTCCATCGAATTCAATTCTTCGGTTTTATCTTTGTGAATGTGTATAAGTGCCGCATGAGTGAGTCGTTTCTGTGTTATAGTTGCTCGAAGATTAAGTAGTCTTAGTGCACTAAAACGACGCTCAGATGAAGCTGCTGATGCAGGCACAGTCAAAACCAAAGCAACAAGTTTTTCAACTGCATTCAATAGTTTTTTCAGTGTATCCGAATTTTTTTTCAAAATGGAATGGCAGTAGAAACTCTACATTTTGTTCTATCTTTTTGCAAACACAGAGAAAGAAAATGGTTATCCGAAAGCATGCTTATGAAGAAGAGAGAAAGAAGAGTAAAATATATAATACAAAAATATTATCGTTGTAAAAAAAAACTGACATTTCGAATAGCTTTTGAAGTTTTCTTTTTAAATTGTTTATTTAGCTAAATGCCCCCGCTTGCTACGCCAATGCATATAATTGTTATTTCCGAAAACCTCTAAAAAAACTTTATACAGAATACGAACACACAAGTAAATTTTTATTGTGCTGGTTTTATAAAAGGTGATTTTTTAAGTGTTTGGTTTTTGAAAATTTTGAAAAACCAGAAAATTTGCAACAGTGAATAAAATATTTATTTGTAGCAATACATCAATGCCTGCTCAAAATATATTACTTCAGCGTCTTCTTTTAATCAAACATTTTGTTTTGTGTGTTGTGTATTCTGTATGCACAGTTATTTTTACGAGGTTTTCGGAAAAAAACAATTATAAGAGGGAAAACATACAACATAATTTACACAAATTTAAAAAAAAAATGTAATATAACTACAATATTTAAGAAATTATACAAAAAGGAGTTTTATTTCCAATAGAAAAAATAAAAGTCCGTAAATGATGTTTTTAAAAGAGAAAAAATAAAAGTGCGAAAATAATTTATTTTTTGACAAAAATAAAAGTTGAAAAATAAAAGTTAAATTAGCCGTACAAATAAAAGTTCGAAATACTTGTTATTTTTTTCCGTGCAATAAAAATTACTTTCTAAGAGTTATATTTTTTATTTTTTCTGTTGAAAAATAACAATTAAAGTTTGATTTTAGGACTTTTTTTAATATCATTTCGAAAAAATATTTCAATATGATCATTTCAATAAAGACCTCATATGTCTGCGATATCTGCGATGTCTGCGATATTTTTTGATAACAGTTATTTACGGTCACTGGATAAAACAATCACTTTTTTAAAGCTACTGTAATCAGGAATTTTCAAAACAAAATTTTAACAGCAGTTGAAAAGTACGCATTGCGCCATTATATTTACGTAAGTCCTTAAAAAAATTATTAGTCTGTAATATTTTAGAAACTTTTTACCGAATAAAAAAATATTGCCCGCCTAAAATGGTCAAATACCCCAATATGGTCTGATTAATGATTTCTGCGCTACCACATAAAAATACACGGGGCTCATATTACAAACAACAACATGCAAACAGTTATGATTCACGTCTCGCTACATAAGAAAAGCGATACAAATTATTGGCGTGAAAACACGGAGAAAACGAATTTTTTTTGAGAAATGAGACATATTCAGATGTATTTTTCGGCTGCTTAAATTGGTCAAATACCCCAATGGTCGCTGCTAAACGAATTTATTTTGCAATGTTGAATAGTGTTTAATATGTCCCAATGGTCGTACAAAGTTTAAATCAAATAACAGACTTTAATAGAAACTATTTACCGAATAATATCATTTTGACCGTCTAAATCGGTGAAATACCCCAATGTGCTCTGCTAAACGATTTTTTTTGTGCAATGTTGAATATGTGCTAGTGGTCATACGGGGTTAAAATCAAATAATAGGCTTAAATAGAAACTATTTACCGAACAAATTAATTTTGGCTGCTTAAATCGGTAAAATACCCCAATGTGCGCTGCTAAACAGTTTTTTTTCAATTTTGGAGTGTTGAATATGTCCCAATTGGCATACAGGGTTAAAATCAAATAACAGACTCGAATAGAAACTATTTACTGAATAAATTAATTTTGGCTGCCTAAATGGGTCAATTACCCAAATGTGTGCTTTTAAGCAAATTTTCTCAGAAATGAGACCTAGTTAGATCGATTTTGCGCCCCCGAAAACTTCTATACTGATCATCGAAATCACTTCAGCCGTTTCCGATAACTCATTTACAAACAAACAAACAAACAAACAAACAATTATTGCTTGTTTAATAGTATAAGATACGACCAAAACCATTTTAAATACAGTGCCAAACAAAACTATTGGCACAGCAAGTATTTTTAACCTTGAGGCTAATTTAGAGCCATATCAAACAGTCTACTGGTAAAAAAATGTTTGCTCCCACATAACTCCTTTAATTATTTAACTTATGCAGAAATTTTGGATTAAAAATATATATTTGATACATTGGCGTCGGAAGCGGGGGAAAAGGGGGGAAGTCGCCCCCACTTTTTTAGCTAGATAAACAATTTAAAAGGAAAACTTCAAAAGTTATTCAAAATATCAGTTTTTCTTACAACGATAATATTTTTTGTATATGTTCTCCTCTTCTATCTCTCGTTTTCATAAGCATGCTTGCGGATAACCATTTCCTTTCTCTGTGTTTGCAAAAAGATAGAACAAAATGTAGAGTTTCTACTGCAAACCCACCACTTCAGTTAAAAAGCACCCTTAAGTATGTAGCTAAATGCTTGTTCATTTTGCAACTCTGGTAAGAAAAAATTTGGCATGTTCTTAGGGGCTTTTCATATTGGACGACATGTTGTATGATAAGTTAGATGGAAAACTAATGGGACTATTTGATTGAGCGTTCGAACGATCCAACTTGTAAATCAACATCATTAATTACAAGCTCTCGAGCAGAACACATCCGGATAATAGCTAAGCAACTTGAAATGTAAAAAGCAGTTGCAAATTGAGCAGTAATTTTACATAGTTGTACAATATTGTACAATCGGCAGAAAAAAAACCAAAAATTTCAACTATCGTTTTAGCTTACGCATGGTACTACATGTTGTACAATCTGACATGTTGGTCCAATGTTTTGGACCATGCGAAAGCTCCTACTGTGAATTAGCTGATGAAAATCCACCTCGACGCTTTGAACAAACATCAAATCCGGTTCCTTCAGTACAGTTGCCATTATATGATAGTCTACGAAAAGATTATTTCGAAATTTTAGATCTTCTCTCAAATGAGATAACGGCTAGATTTGATTAAACAGGTTGATATTTTACTTTTTTTTAATTTTGCATGTTTACACCCGCTTCACTCAACCGACTCACTTTGATTTAACATTCGGTGAGTCGGTTGAGTGAAGCTAGTGTAAACTGGCACTTTGTAAATCTTATTGTACATTTAAACAGATCTTGACACTCTAGAATCGTTGGAAAATATTGTAATCGAAGCCTTCAACGGAAAAGTGCCTTCTGAACAAAATCTAAAAACAAAACTAGATCTTTATGCAGATGACTGTAATGTGAGCGACCTCCACGCGCAACTTAAATTGCTGAAGCAATTGCCTGGCCAAACACCTTGAAATTGTAGTGGCATTGTATCCCAATTTGCAAAAAATTCAGATACTGTAAAAAAACTATTAAGTGAAGTTGAAAAACTTGTTGCTTTGGTTTTGACTGTGCCTGCATCAGCAGCTTCATCTGAGCGTTCTTTTAGTGCACTAAGACGACTTAAAACGTATCTTCGAGCAACTGTGACACAGAAACGACTCACTCATGCGGCACTTATACTCATTCACAAAGATAAAACCGAAGAATTGAATTCGATGGAGGTGGTGAAAGAGTTTGTTTCTCGCAAGGACAGAAAGAAACATTTTGGAATAATTTAAATTGATTTAACTTCTTGTACCTAATTGCATTTAAACCATGTAAAGATATACCTAGTCATGCTTTATAAAAGCAACCATTATTTCTTATATTTTCATATTACCATATGAAAGATCCTTTAAAGAATGATCTCTAATATTGAAATTGGAAGAACTTTTAAAAATAATGAAATTTTAATATTTTTATATATTTTTATATTTTTTTTATTTTAAACTAAAATAAAAAATTTG
This sequence comes from Dichetophora obliterata, assembly GCA_963920525.1. Taxonomy (NCBI): domain Eukaryota; kingdom Metazoa; phylum Arthropoda; class Insecta; order Diptera; family Sciomyzidae; genus Dichetophora; species Dichetophora obliterata. Next base: position 74,173,319 of record OY986436.1, read on the forward strand.
TTTATTCACATTCATGTTTCTTTGAAGAAATTTTGGTGAACTTTTTTTGCACCACCATTTGTACTGCCCCCCCATTTGTACTGCCCCCCCAGATGAAATTAGCTTCCGACGCGCTTGATTTGATAGTTTTTTTATAACTTATTTAGTAAATAAAATCGCGATTTCAACGCTCAAATCTATTGGCACACTCAGACAGCCATTTGATTTATTTCTTAATTTTCGCATATCTTTCAACACTATTAACAAAAACATTTGCTATCATTTACCGTAATTACCAACCAAATAGTTTTTGAAATTGTAGTGTTCAGTTTGTTTTCAAAAAATTAAATTAAATTAATTAAAAGCCTAAAATGAGTCCGAAACAAAAAGAATCTAACGAATCTCAGCTCAAAACAATAATACACTTGCACAATCAAGGGAAATCTTATGCTGAGATAGGTGAAATAATGGACAGAAGCCGTTTTACAAATCGAAGTATTGTAAATTGGTTTAAAGGAGAATCCAACTTCGAAAGCGCAAAACGTTGTGGCCGTCCCCGAATTTTAAATGGTCGTTATTGCAACCAATTAGTCAGAAAAATAAAACTAGACCCCAAAAAAACATCAACACAGACTGCCGCTGAAGTAAGACAAGATCTTGGAAAGGATATTCATCCCATAACGGTCAGAAGAGTGCTGCACGAGGCCGGCTATAATGCTCGAGTTGCTCGATGTAAGCCACTCATAAGTTTAGTCAACCAAAATAAGCGTTTAGCTTACGCAAACGATTTTAGGAGCAATCCTAACAGTTTCTGAGACCAAGTGCTCTCGTCAGATGGAAGTAAGTTTAATGTTTTCCGCTCCGATGGTCGCACTACTGTATGGAGAAAGCCCAATACGGCATACGAAAAAAATCTTGCGCCAACAGTTAAACACGGTGGAGGAGGCGTAATGGTGTGGGGCTGCAAGTCGGCTGCGGGTGATGGTGAGCTGGTTTTCATAGATGGTATTATGGACGAAGTGGTATATTTGAATATTTTGAAGGAAATCCTTAAAAAAAGTTGTGATAAGTTAGATCTACCAAGCTCATTTACGTTTCAACAAGATAACGACCCGAAGCATTCAGCTAATGACGTACGTATGTGGTTAACATATAATACCCCACATGTTCTACTACACCCACCGCACTCTCTTGACCCGATTGAGCATTTGTGCGAGGAACTGGATAGACGCGTAAAAAAGCGACCAATTACAAGCAAGTCTGAGCTAAAGCAGGCGTTGATGGAAGAATGTCAAAAAATTGAGGAGCGAACACCAAAAATTTTGTGCATTCAATGCCAAGACGTTTAGAAGACGTTATCAAGCAAAAGGGCTTACCCAGAAAATATTAACTTTACTGCAGTTTATAGTTTTTTAAGATTTTGAATAAGGTGTGCCAATAGTTTTGTGCGTTGAAATCTTGATTTTTGTTACTTAATGATTTTTAAAAAATTATTTACAATATATATTGAAACGAAAATTATTGCGTTATTTAGTTAATTAAGTGAGTTATGTTGGAGCAACCATATTTTTACCTATAGACTGCCGGATATGGGCTTAAAACGGGTGCAAAGTTATAAATACTTGCTGTGCCAAAAGTTTTGTTCGCCACTGTATATTGATATGTGAGCGGTAAAAGAGAGTGTGGCAAATTTTACTTATTTCTAAATCATGGTACAATTACTGACAAGGTAGTTGCGTAGACTGGCTTTTTTCTCACAAGCGGCGATGGGTAGTTGTCAAAATTAGCAGTCAATTAATGAAAGAAATGTGAAAAAATAAGCAACGACTAAAACATAGCTAGTCAATCGCAGCAAACTAAAAACATTCCAATAAACTTCAACAGCAGCAAACTACAACTCCTTTAGCCGTTTTTGACAACTACCAATCGCCAAAAAATGCCACGGCTACCTTGTCAAATAATTATACCATGAGCTATATTCTTTGCCCTAGTGCAAGCAATTTGGGTGTTCACACGTCTGTCAAATGATTGAATCAATCAAAATTTGTTGTTGCTTTCCCATGTTAAAAAAATGAACTCTGTGCGAGAGCGAAAATGTACTTCAAACTCTTCATCGAAACAGTCAAAATTTTGATTGAGCTCCAGACCTGCATCAATCAGTCAAAGGGTTTCATTTTTTTACTTGTCTGTTGTTTAGTAGCAAATTATTTCTAAAAAAGTACTTATTTAAACACAAAAGCAGCTTTTTGAAGAGAAAAAAGGAAGAGTAGACAAAAAAGTAGGCAATAAAGTAAGCAGAAGAGTAACAAATGCCTGCATCGGTACTTCAATCAAAAAGTCATGTGTGAGCAGAAATAAATCAAAAATTTTAGAGTGAGTTAAAAATCGCGATATACTTCAATCATTTGACAGACGTGTGAACACCTCTAATAAGTTCACAAAGTTTTATCGAAATCGGATGAACGGTATTGCAGTGCATATAATATTAAAAAACAAACAAACATTAATTTTTATATGTTACATATCTATTAGTGTTAAAAGTCTTCAATCCAAAGTGAAGTGTTAGAAAAAAAAGGAAACCGTCTTACTTACTCGGTTAGTCCTTATTGTTATGCTCTTCAACATCTACCGCCCTTCTACAGTCGACAACTTGTGTATAAATAGATCTGTAAAAAAATGGGTTAAGCAAAAAAACTTTAAAACTTATTTAATACTCACTTGGTATCACCCGGTACATTCACCCGGTTCACTGCTTCTGAAATTTTTTCGCACAGTTTTGCCGAAGTTCCACTGGCACATTATATTTTCGAATTTTATCACCAGAATAAACTGTTTTGCAAATACCGCACGTTGATGGCATTATTATTTTATTTGTTACAATTTAATAGTCTCGATTTATATTTTAATTGAAAAAAACGGCTCACAACAAAATTTGAAAACAATTTTCAATAATAATTATCAGAGCAATAATTATTATAAACGCAATGAACACTATTTTTTTCTGCTAGCAGCAAATTATAGAATAACTACTTTTAAAAAAAAAAATACACAACAAAACACTGAAACATAACTTTTTTCATAGAAGACCACAAAACCCTGGTTGTCATTTATATTTGAGAGAGAATATTTTTTGTTTACATATTTACGGGTGTTGTCAAACAATTGGACAACCTTTAATAATTGAATCATGAACTAGACCTAAGTATGCATCGTTAAGCTAGCTTAAAATAACGTTAAAAAAACTGTCAAAGTTAACGACAAAATGACTAAAGTTAAGTTGGGGAATACGAGTTAACGTTAATTGAAGCTAAGGCCAGTTAACGACAGCAAAAACATCGTTAGGTTAGGTTAAACCGGATGCCTTCGTGAAGGCTCACATAGACCAATTCAGGTCCTTAGTGGTACCGGTAGCGAACAAAAGGAACCGTTGTGTTTGTTTAAAAGTCTTTAAAGATTTGCGTTGAATTCGCAAACCTTAGGAGGGATTCCAGAGACACCTTGGCTACATCTTTAAGCGACGGGAATGTCGATGAGCCTAGGTATTTTAGTCTCGATCTAAGTAGGGCGGGGCATGTGCATAATAGATGCTCCAGGGTCTCCACTGTGCCCGGTTCCTTGCACTTCCTGCACTTGTCATCCGTGGTGATGCCAAGCTTTCTCGCGTGGGCTGCCGTCATGCCCACTAGTGTCCTGCAATCTTTGCGCGGGCGTGCCAAGATGAACAGAGTTCGTTTTTCGCATTGTGCATTAGGGTGTCCCAAAAAGAAAAAATTTTTTTTGCTCACGCGTTTTTTGATAGATTTTAGGGTAGAAAATTTTGAATTTTGTTAAAAAATTTTTTGGAAGTGGTTTAGAGGTCGCACAAATTGGTTTTTGTCAAAAAACGTGGTTCCCTGCCATATTTTAAAAATAATTTAAGATTTTGTCATTAAATAATTTTTTTTAGATCTTAAGTTAACAGTTCATAAGAAAAACGTCCAATCTTTCATTTTATGTTCAAAAACCGCCAGGTTTGTCAACGATTTTTTCCATATGGCAGATTAAACTAAAAATTTTTAGATTTTTTTCAAAAACATTGACTTTAACGATTTATAACTTTTAAAATTTCTATTAAAGTTACAAAAACTAATGATGCAGTTTAAAAGATAAATAAATTCTAAACAATTTTCATAAAAAAATGTTTAATTAGTCGTTACTAACCTAGAGTTATCTACATTTGTCGAATTCAATCCATTGAACCGAACATGACTTCAACTGTTTTTTTTATTATTTCTTTTGAGTTTCATTCACAATGCGAGCCTAAGCCTCATTCACAATGCGAGCTACAATTTAGGTTTTATTTCATCACTTTCTTTCTCTTTCTCTTCTTTGTTTCTCATTTTTCTCATCTTTCTCTTTGTTATCTTTCAATCAACTGATAAATAGATAAATCGATCATCTGTTATTTCTACATTCGTTGGTACAAAAAACTGAAATAAACTTCCTGTGCTACAAAAATTAAAAAAATTTCAAACAATCGTATCTTTTTCAAGAAATAAATAGTAAAACTGAAGTGTTATTGATCAGGAATATCGGTGCTATAGTGCAGTGAAAATATTTATGAATTTAAAGTCGAATTATGGCTATGTTAAAAACAAGAAATGTGTGGCTTGTGGGTGAAATTATTGATGCATTTGACTTGGCAAAACCGCTAACAAAAATTGAAGTAATGCGAAGATTTTTTTATTTGCATATGTTCAACAAATATACTATAACAGAAAGTGCTGAAATTGTAGCAAAAAAAATTAAAGCATTGTGGAAAACAAATCAAGAGATCCGAAACATGTCTCGAAAAATCGGAGAAATTGGCTGCCTTAGCATTTTTTGACGAACGTATAGACAGCAATACATTACGTTTAATGGTAAAAAATCTACTTCTCCCAACTATAGACAAGGAATCAGTAAAGGCCAATTTGAAAGATGAATTGCTTAAAAATGCAGAAATTTACACATTTATTTCTGAAGCTAGCCTTAACTTTTTTAAAGCCTGCGATATTTCGACAGCATTTTTACAACTAGATCCAGAAAAATGGGAAACCAACGAACACTTTCTCCATGGAAGAAATAAAATTCAACAATTGTATGTGGTAAACGACGTCGCCGAACGTGGTGTGGCCTTGGCAAGCAGTTACGCAAATTTGACAACTTCTGAAACAGATTTTCAAAATTTATTGCAGGGCATAGAGCAGCATCGAAAGAGCCGAAATAAATAACTTTTAAACAACTAAAGTGTTGTGTTTTCTGTTTTTCTTGGTTATGATTTGTTGGGAGCCTAAAGGTTAGTATTATATTTTCATGCAATGGATTGAATTCGACAAATGTAGATAACTCTAGGTTAGTAACAACTAATTAAACATTTTTTTTATGAAAATTGTTTAGAATTTATTTATCTTTTAAACTGCATCATTAGTTTTTGTAACTTTAATAGAAATTTTAAAAGTTATAAATCGTTAAAGTCAATGTTTTTGAAAAAAAATCTAAAAAAATTTAGTTTAATCTGCCATATGGAAAAAATCGCTGACAAACCTGGCAGTTTTTGAACATAAAATGAAAGATTGGACGTTTTTCTTATGAACTGTTAACTTAAGATCTAAAAAAAATTATTTAATGACAAAATCTTAAATTATTTTTAAAATATGGCAGGGAACCACGTTTTTTGACAAAAATCAATTTGTGCAACCTCTAAACCACTTCCAAAAAATTTTTAAACAAAATTCAAAATTCCCCTACCCTAAAATCTATCAAACAACGCGTGAGCACCAATGAAAATCGAAATTTTTGTTTTTTTTGGGACACCCTATTGTGCATTGCACATGATTTTCGAGATTTTGCACGATGTCGTATCTCACCATCTACGATTCACTGCTAGTGTGGCTCTTCTTTCGAGGTTCCTGTACAACTCTTATAGCGGAGTAAGTACATGTTCTGTGAGTTCTGATTCGAGCCCGGCGCCTTCCTTTGCTAAACCATCAGCCATCTCGTTTCCCTCAATGCTCTGGTGTCTAGGGACCCAGTAGATGCGCACTCTCTTCGAAGCCCACAGTGCATCTTTGCCAGCCAAGACACTTTTGGACTTGATGCTAGCGGAGCGCATGGATTTGATCGCCGCTTGACTGTCAACGAAAATGTTGATGTTAGAGTGTTGTGTGTCCATGCTGAGGGCTATCTTAGCAGCCTTCCTTATGGCAAATATTTCCGCCTGGAAGATACTGCAGTGGTTCGGCAGTTTATATGGCTGCCTTATATTAGGATCTGCGCAATACACCGCTGCACCTACCCCCGTATGCATTTTGGAGCCGTCTGTAAATATGTTGACCGTCTGCTGTGCTTGTTCTATACCTTTGTACAGTCATTTGGTCCCAGAAGAGTTCGTGCTTTGGAATTGACTATCGTGCGAGGCACCATGCAGTCCGTGCTACTAAGTAGATCCTTTCCGATTGTACAATGTCCAAAATTTTGAATGTGCATGTTGCCTGCCGCCGTAAGGCGTTGTGCCGTTTTATAAAAACATCGTTAGCATGTTTGGGAATTCCGCTACTGGATTCGAGCTAAGAGACTTGAAATAACTATGAAAACTCCTGTAAAATTTCACTTTTAAAGCTAATTTTTTACAAATCTGCACCTATTTTGTACTAGATAAAAAGTGAACAAATTTGTATGAAGTGCGAATCGGCAACGTTTTCAACAATCTAGTTTTTTGCTCCAAATCCGCAAACTTTGTTACCGATCCACTCCGAAGCTACTCGCCGGATTCTACAATCGCTAAACCAACGAAAACGTTTAATTCTCCCGCCAACACAACTGATCCGCCGAAGTCCACAATCAGCATGATTGTGATTTGATGAGTGTATTATAATTTTTTATTGCCAGATACACATTTATGTCTCCACAGACATCTAGACTATTTCAATCTTATTTCTGACTCCGTTTAAAAAGCTGACAGCTTTGAAAACAATTGTTGCAATATGTCATTTAAATGATTCCATGGAATCAGAATTCGTTATTTATATTCACATTGGCTTCGGAAGCGGGGGAAAGGGGGGCAGTTGCCCCCACTTTTTAGCTAGATTAACAGTTTAAAAAAAAAACTTCAAAAGTTATTCAAAATGTCAGTTTTTTTTTACAACGATAATATTTTTGTATTAGATATTTTCCTCTTCTTTCTCTCTTCTTAATAAGCATGCTTGCGGATAACCATTTTCTTTATCTGTGTTTGCAAAAAGATAGAACAAAATGTAGAGTTTCTACTGCAAACCCACCACTTCAGTTTAAAAGTACCCTTAAGTATGCAGCTTAATACTGTAATATTGTATCGAAGCCTTCAACGGAAAAGTGCCTTCTGAACAAAATCGAAAACAACACAAGATCTTTCTGCAGATGACTTTGATGTGAGCGACTTCCACGCGCAACTTAAATTGCTGAAGCAATTGCCTGGCCAAACACCTTGAAATTGTAGTGGCATTGTATCCCAATTTGCGAAAAATTCGGATACTGTAAAAAAACTATTAAATGAAGTTGAAAAACTTATTGCTTTGCTTTTGACTGTGCCTGCATCAGCAGCTTCATCTGAGTGTTTTTTAGTGCACTAAGACGACTTAAAACGTATCTTCGAGCAACTGTGACACAGAAACGACTCACTCATGCGGCACTTATACACATTTACAAAGATAAAACCGAAGAATTGAATTTGATGGAGGTGGTGAAAGAGTTTGTTTCTCGCAAGGACAGAAAGAAACATTTTGGAATAATTTAAATTGATATAACTTTTTGTACCTTATTGCATTTAAACCATGTAAAGATATACCTAGTCTTGCTTTATAAAAGCAACCATTATTTCTTATGTTTTCATATTACCATATGAAAGATTCTTTAAAGTATGATCTCTTATATTGAAATTAGAAGAATTTTTAAAAATAATGAAATTTAAATATTTTTTATATATTTTTATATTTTTTTATTTTAAACTAAAATAAAAAATTTGTGTATTCACATTCATGTTTCTTTGAAGAAATTTTGGTGAACTTTTTTTCCACCACCATTTGTACTGCCCCCTCCCATTTATACTGCCCCCCAGATGAAATTCGCTTCCGACGCGCTTGTATATTCAAATGTTTTTCTCGAAAACTACAAGCAGGACAACATTAAGTCTTCTAGCTTCAAAAACAAAGACTGTGTTTAAGTCATAAAATCAGAGTCATAAAATTCTCTAAGACCTAAACGTTTAAGTCATATTTTTTCATGTATTTTTATGAAATATCTTCGTACATGAGCAAGGAAATTATATAATCCTTGCCTTTGGGTAAAAGCAGCGGCACTACCCAAGGATGTTGTTTTATAATTTGTTGATAGCACTTTGTATTAAAAATACTAACATGGCTTAATCCTTTGCTAAGGTTAAAGCGAAACTCAAAAGTAGTCCGGAATTATGCGCCACATGCAGATATGTTATGTATCTAACGTAAGCTTGCAGATACTCGCATGAGTTTTGGTAATGCACTTAAAAGTTTTCTGCATTATTTATTTTTTTAGCTTCTATGAAAGCTGAACCATGTCGTAGAGTAGAACAGGTGCATTGAACTCCTCGATAAAGGATGGCATAGAATAGCAATATGTAACCAGCTTCTGCTGTATAAACTTTTCAAATTAGATGAAAATGGCATGCCAGGCAGGAAAACGGTAAAAGGATTTCAGAGTTTCAAATAAACAATAAATTTGGCTACGAAAACAGTTTTTGTTTTCAATTATAACACTGCGTATGTTTATCGTAAAACTTGTAAAGTTAAGATTTTCTATAGAAGAGTATAAGAAAGTAAGGCATAGTGCTTAATTTGTTATAAAAACTATTACTTCATTCAATTAATCTTAGTAGGTTTCACTAAGATATGTTTTATTTTTGATTTAAAAAAATTTGACCAGCTATATTTACTTACAGTGGGTCAAAAAGGTCTGCGTGCAAGCACCAGCAATAAACAATGAAATACCAATAAAATGACTAAAGTTATATTCAAAATTAACTGTTTAAATTTATTTTATTTAACATAAAGTGTGTTCAATTTAAAACACAAACATTTACACAAAAATATTAACTTCACAAAAATTTACAACAAAATCAATAGAAAAACATCAAAATGAACATAAAAAAGTCTGCGTACATTGGAATATGTTTAGAATGAATCGCGTCCATGTTTACCTACAAATCAACTACTCAACTGCACACAACAATTGTTTTTTTTTTAAATGGGAACCAAATGGAAGTTATTCGTAAAAGTTGGAAATACCATATATTGAAATTAAGGCACATTTTAGAAGATGTTTCTAAAAAAGTATACAGACAACAAGTTTCATTAACATGTTAGTTTTACATCACCCGTTTAGATAAGTTTTTTTTTTTTTGTAACATATCTATATTAGACCGGTTCACATTACAAAAGTGTTAAAATATTCCGGTGCGCATCCATTTTCTGAAAGTTTGACCCCTATTAAGCACAAAAATATATTAGTACCTAAAAAAATTTCACCTCTAGGGGTTCCGCAAATCGTTTGAAGGACATTTTAGAGCTATATGGGACTTAAACCATTTTAAAAAATGTCGTGTTTAAACGGAAAAACGATTGGAATATATTTTGATAGGAAACAATTATTACTAATTCAGTCTTTTTTTTTTAAATATGCATCTGGTAATTTTTGGCGAAGTTTCAAACATGCAATCTTATGTACTGAACTCATTGACGACGATTGCAACAGTGCGAAACAACATGAAGAAAGAAACAACAATCTGGAAGTATTATTAGATTGTTTCATTCACGTATACACAAACACTTATATTGCTCTATTGTCGCACGTCAAATTAGAAAAAATTTTAAACCGACTTTTTTGCAATCACTCATTGTCGTTGCAACATTTTCACCACTTTCACCTCCATAAGAAAAGCATGTCAAAATAAAATGACATTTGACGCACTGTTGCTGTCGTCGTCAATGTGTTCAAGGTATTACTCTCAACGAAAAATTACCGTTTTTCCATACAACATTTTGTTCTTATATTGTTCTAGCGACATTTTTATTTGTAATTTTGAATTTTTGTGTGAAACTTAGGCTTTCTTGAGGTGCCACATATTTTACAGTTTATTGGCAATAACTTGCGAAAAAATTAAAAATATGTAACAATGCTTTATTTCAACTGCCTCATTCTTGCTCGTTACATTTTTTCTCCGATACCGAGCGAGTATCGTCGATTATCTTACACGCTTAACCTGACAATCTCATTGGTGACAATCATGATACAAAGAACTACAGATAAAGTATTGCGCATGTCCGCCATCTTTGTTGTGACGTAGTTCGAGCTTGTCAAAGTGGCTAAATAAAAACGTAGTCACAATCTATTTAAAGGGATAATTTATTTATAGTGATGAAAAATATCGACATTTTCTTATTGAAACTGGGCTTATTGAAATGAAATAAATTACATTATAAATATATTTATAAATAAATTTAAGCAAATTTATTTTTCACTACTATTATTGAAAAGGAATGCATATATAATAGGGGTGTTTTCTCCCATTTATCCTCCTACACAAAAAAAAAATAGCTACGTTACTTGATGTGTTTGACAGCACTTTGATTGCTTCGTTTTCATTTTCTTGTTATTCTCGTTTGTTGAAAAAATTGTAAATTCATTTTATGGCCCGAATTAAAATCGTTGTTATTCTTATCAAAAGCATCTAAAACTTTAGTACTAATTTTAATTACATAAAATATAATTAAAAATTATAAGTTACGCGTACTATAAGTGCACAATATAAGAAATTGAATTAAATGAATGCAATATATCTTAAATGCTTGCAATTGTGCTGCTTGCTGCTTGTGTTTACTTTTTGCTTTTTCACATTTTCTTTTGTGTGTATGCACCACGTGTTACAGCTGACAAGCTCGAGTGACGTAGTGCGCAGAATATTTCATTTTTTGCGCACGGAGTAAGCTATCTGTATATCTTTGTTTCATGGGTGACAATCTCAAAAAGACTCGTTCATATTAGTGACAGCTCAGACAAGTTACTCGCTTGAATACAGCGTTACCAACCCGACAGCATTGCCAGGTTAATAAATAAATATGTTCCAATAGATTCATGCTCATTGCTTAAGGTTACGTTAACATTACATTACAAATACTACATTTATTTATTATTTCTAATATTCATTTATTAAAAATATGATTTTTTTAATGCATTTAACTTTTTTTGGGCTTATCAACGACTTGTAGCAAACTTGTATTGGGTTTGCTCTTCATTAAAAGTTATTGAATTATTAAATTCTGTTCTTAATGCTACGCTTCTCTCTGCTGAATCGTTAATTACATTTCTATGTTGATAGAAAAACTCTTTTTTCAGTTTTCCTTTGTTTGACATTTCTTGATCCTGGCTCGTGAGAAATAAGGTTGTTGTGGGGGCTACCTTGTAACTCATTGTGCCATGATATTTGCCGAAAAGTGGCAGGAGTACAAAAAAAAAAAATGTAAATTTCTTTAAACATTCAGCAGTTTTCTGTCACATTCTTGTTATAAATATTTTATTGAAAAGTCGGTTCTTAAAAAACGTGTTCCAAAAATGGCAAAAACAAGAGCTTGCAATAAAAATGTATATTTAATTGGGAATGAGATCGAAGAATTGCAGTACGATTCGCTACCATTAAAACGAGACTTATTAGCCCATTATTTATATTTGTAGAACTCGTGTGCGAACGAAAGCTTTAAAGTGAATGTTAATAACGTTATAGAAAAATGTAAAGATGTTTGGAAAAACTTAAAAAAAGACATAACATTAAGAAAAAATTCGGTAGCAAAATTAATAAGGTTGATAAATATATGAAAATTATTAAACAAAAGTAATAAAAGAAAATCAAAAAATAATAAAAAAGAAACATTATTTATATCTCAACTAAATTGTGTTTATGATATATCTGGGAATAAAACAAATAAATTACGGCAAACGAAAAAAGTAATCGAGGGAAAAAATTAAAGAATATATTGAATCTGATGATGAAGATGATATAAGTGTAGATGACGAGCGATTTGAACCATTTGTTCCAAAGCGATTAAAATCAAACTTAATTCGGCCAACTAATATTTTAACTCCGGCAATATGTTCTTCTCTTGATAGAGCAAACATAACGAACAGTAAGGCAACCTTAGTTCTCAGCACCATTCTGTCCATAATCGGTTATAAAAGTCAAAATGTAATCTTAAGGGAGGGTTCTCCTGGATTTTTTTGGATTTGGCCGAAAAACAAGCAAAATTTGAGAATGGTTTGTGGGAAAATGAAAAGACATACGAACTTATGCTTTTGAACTTTGATTCGTGGTTTATTGACGAGTAAAAAAAAAAAAGATATTTGAAAAATTCAAAATGGCGGCTTGAAAATGGCGGATCTCGTCGACCTCTGCGCGCAAAACATCGACCTCCCGCGGACAGTGTGGGGCCTCAGGTAGTGAACTGAAATGAGAAATGTATAAAATTTATTAAAATTGATAACATTTCATATGCCTGGAACCTAACTTCAATTAAGTTTGGTAAAAAAAACCAATTTTATGGACTTTTAAAAAAAAAATTGAAATTTTTTGCTTTTTTTTTACTTAGATCTCGTTTAAAAATTATAAATAAACAATTTTTTATGCCAATGTTAGGTTCCAGGCGTACAAAAAAGTATATACTTTCAAACATTCTTTGAATGAAGGAAATCGGATCAATAGAACAAGCCCTGTGCTGTCCGTTAGATTTGAAAACATGGTTCCGAGAAAAACGCGTTTAAAGTTTTTAGAAAGTTGGTACGCGCGCGTGACATGGGTACGTTTGACACGCTCTAGCTCGAGAAATACGCGTCGTATTGAAATATCGCTTGGCACAAACATTCTACATATATGTAACTTTCATTTTATGTAAAAAAAAAAAAATGGATTTTTTCAAAAAAATCCAGGAGAACCTTCCCTTAAGCAAATCAACCACGAGGAGAACGAGAATGAAGTTGCGAAAAGAAGAGGTCAAACAAATAAAGTCTGGATTTAACACTAAAAGCCCACTAACAATCCATTGGAATGCAAAACTATTGCCTAATCTAACTGGCCGCGATACTGTCGACCGATTACCAGTTTTAGTTTCAGGAGGCGGAAGTATCCAACTGCTAGGAGTACCATTTCTTCAAAGTTCCACTGAGAAAAATCAAACAAGTGCTATTTGCCATTTGATACGCGAGTGGAAATTAGAAGAAACAATTAGTGGACTCTGCTTTGATACCACTGCCACCAAGCACGTCGGAAGCTACTTTCATCTGGGGGAGCAGTAGAAATGGGGGTGCAAAAAAAAATCACCAAAATTTCTTAAAAGAAACATGAATATGAATAAACAAATTTTTTTATTTTAGTTTCAAAATAAAAAAAAACTATAAAACTAAATAAAAAATATTAAAATTTCATTATTTTTAAAAGTTTTTCCAATTTTCGAGTTTTTGACTGTGCCTGCATCAGCAGCTTCATCTGAGCGTTCTTTTAGTGCGCTAGGACGGCTTATAACGTATCTTCGCGCAACTATGACACAGAAACGACTCTTTCATGCTGCATTTATACACATTCACAAAGATAAGACCGAAGAAATGAATTTGATGGAGGTGGTGAAAGATTTTTTTCTTGCAAGAACAGAAAGAAACATTTTAGAAGATTTTAAATTGATATAACTTTTTGTACCTTATTGCATTTAACCCTCCGTTACTAACGCTATTCGGAGTAACGTCATTACTAACCTGGGTGTAATCCACCCATAAATTTTAATTCATTAATTTGTAAAAAAGAACGCTAAAACAGTAAAATTGCTCTGCTTTTATTAATTTCGTATATTTTATTATTCTATTAAACATCAAATTCGTCCAGTTTAATTAATATTTCATTTTAATCAAAATATATCAAAACAACGTTAACTAGAGAACTAAAAATAAAAAAAAATATCATAATGGTTTGGATAGTTTCACATTACGAGGTAAAATTATTTGCCACGTTCTTCAAGAGGGCCAATTTGAAAAGCTAAAAGATGTATGAAAAAAAATTATCTAAAAATTTTTTTGCAATAAAAATCGTTATAATTGAAACATTAGCCTCTCATGGCACAGCAGCGCTAGCATCGTAAATAAGCGGCTAGCACACAGAATAAATGTCGATTATGCAAAACTTAGTCACATAGTCAAAATGAAACAATCAAAGGAATTCTTGGTAGAAGGATTATACAATTTCACATTTGTTTTGCCAAATCGTCAAATGCATTGAAAAATACGCTGAAATCAAAATTAAATAGAACTTCTATATTTATCTATCTAGAGATGCATATCTGTTTTTATCTGAGCATTGCCATGCATTGCCATGTTGTACATATTCAGATACACGTAAATCCCTTTAAACAGATTTCTATGTTACACTTGTTAAGCCATGTCTAATTGGACCATTATAAAAGTAATTGAATGATGCAATAATTGCATATTATTGCAAAATATTATAACAAAAAACCCTGTTCAAATGTTTAAATTTTTTGTCAAATGGCTAGTCAAATACAATAGAACAATATTGAATGTTCCATTAAAATTACAACGAGAAATTCGACCATTTCCACTGGGCTAAAACTACATTCACAGTGTCGAGAAAGAGGAGATGAGATCTTGCAAGCACAAACACGTCCGCATTCTTAAAATTTTTTTATATTGATTTACATAACGTGATGAAATCGTCGAAGCTGTTTAAGTCTAGCAAAGGTTTAAATCTTTAAACTAAAATAAAAAATTTGTTTATTCATATTCATGTTTCTTTTAAGAAATGTTGGTGATTTTTTTTGCCCGCCCATTTGTACCCCCCCCCCCCAGATGAAATTAGCTTCCGACGCGCTTGACCACGCAAGACATGATTGTGTGTTTTTTTTTTCTATCAACATAGAAATGTAATTAACGATTCAGCAGAGAGAAG
The DNA here is from genome assembly GCA_963920525.1 of Dichetophora obliterata. Classification (NCBI taxonomy): domain Eukaryota; kingdom Metazoa; phylum Arthropoda; class Insecta; order Diptera; family Sciomyzidae; genus Dichetophora; species Dichetophora obliterata. Next base: position 74,188,326 of record OY986436.1, read on the forward strand.
CCTAGCATTAATAACAGAATTTAATAATTCAATAACTTCTAATGAAGAGCAAAAACAATATTTGCTGCATTGCAAAAAATCACATTTTTAATAAATAAATATTAGAAATAATAAATAAATGTAGTATTTTTACATGAATTAAATTGCGAGCTTTTGATCAATTAAGTTTTTAAGAAGGCAAAAACTTACTTGATCTAAAGTTCGCAATTTAATTCATGTAATAATTTAATAGATCATAAAACTAATTTAGTATTTTTCATTTTTTCGCAAGTTATGGTCAATAAACTGTAAAATATGTGGCACCTCAAGAAAGCCTAAGTTGCACACAAAATTACAAAAAAAAATGTCGCTAGAACAAAATAAGAAAAAAAAAATTTGTATAGAAAAACGATAATTTTTCGTTGAGAGTAAAATTGCATGTTTAAAACTCCGCCAAAAATTACCAGATGAACATTTTAAAAAAAAAAATTAAATACGACTGCATTATTAATAGTTGTTTCCTATCAAAATATATTCCAATTGTTTTTCGGTATAGAAACGACATTTTTTAAAATGGTTTAAGTCACACATAGCTCTAAAATGACCTTCAAACGATTTGCAGAACCCCTAGAGGTCAAATTTTTTTGGGTATTAAACTATTTTTGTGCTAATTAGGGTTTAAACTTTCAGAAAGTGGACGCGCACCGAAGAAAAAACGACACATAATTTTCCCCATACACTTATGAACCGGTCTAATCTATATATATATCTATATAAAAGAGAGTGGCGTTAGTTACTACGCTTATACCTCAAGAACGGCTAAACCGATTTCGATGATTCATACCAAGTCGAATGGGTCTCCGGCCAAACAAGAAGAATGCCTAAAAAAATTCCCGAAAAATCCCCGAAAAAAAATATGAAGAAAATTCATTTTCCCATACATTTTGTATGGAGCTACTTTACGGCGCATTCTGGATGATCGATGACGTTTTTTGTTTGTAGCAATTTTTTTGTCACACCAAAAACGAACATAATTTTAAATGCTAGTTCCGTCAGTTTTTTTCAAGTTTTAACTAATTTTTATCAGCTTTCGACAGTTATTGAAATTCAATTTGATTTAATAGATTCTTTTGAAAGATTTTTTGAAAAACTACCAGCAAAAAGTGATTTCATTGAGGTAAGTTGAGTTTCATGAAATGAACATTGTGAATGGTTATGTTCTTTGTGATTGCGTGCACATCAACAATCAATCGAAACGTTAATTTCGAACTGTGCATTTAATTTTTAGGTGCATTACTTTGAAAATCAATACGAATTCGCTGGTCATTTTATTCCGATTGATCATTTCGTGTGCAATTCTATTTTTAAACGGTAGGTTTTCAACGAAAATGTTTATTTTATGAGGTTATAACATTTGTGCACATGTATGTGTGGTGACTCAATACCACCACATATAAACACCAACATACAAAACACACACTTTATAAAATAATCGCTCACACATTTTATATAAAAAAAATTATTATTTAAGATTTCAAAAATTGTCAAATATTTTCAAGCAAAAATTTTGTATATTATTTTCAGTTATAAAAATGTATTCAATATGTAAAGACTTAAAAAATAAAATTGTTCAAAAGAAATAAAAAATTTAAATAAAATATATTGAAATAGAAAATATCGTGGGAACAAACATACTACCCCACATTGGCGATCCTGCCAGGAGCTTCTAACAACCCGTTCCACTGGCGATTCTACACACGACAACAGCGCTTCAATCACATCAACAACCAACAACGATCCAACATCAACCAAATCGCAGCAGACACGGTCACTGCGTACAAAAATTTTGCGACAAAACCAGCTTAAGGCGTCACAGCAAATCAATCACACGCTTATCTAAACAGCAATACTGGTGTACCGTCAAGCAACTTTCACGCCAATACAGCCCCAGCAACAACAACATAATTATTGCTGCCAACAACATTATGGCATAGCCACAGCGACGGTAACAACCAACAACTATAACTAAAACCACCACAATCCGTTTTGATGCCACTTAGTTACTAATAACGGTAAGAAAAATTACAACACCAACAACAGCAGTCATAGCAACAGCGCCATCAACGCCGCAGCTAGCAACATCAGCAAACCAAACAGTCAATGTCGCAGCCTACACTACCAAATTGCGCTGCCAACGTTGCAGTCAACACGCCCAACTGTACTGCTAACGTCGCAGTCGATACGTCAAACTGCACTGCCAACGTCGCAGTCAACACGCTAAACTGCGCAGCCAACGTCGACAAACTGTACCACCAGAAACACGTGCTCAATGCAATCATTTTCAACCCACAACAACAGCAACAACAACAGTAACAACAACAGCAATAATCAGCAAAGCTTCAACAACAACAGCAACAACAACAACAACAACAATAACAATAACAACAACAACAACAGCAATAATCAGCAAAGCTTCAACAACAACAGCAACAACAACAACAACAACAACAACAATAACAATAACAATAACAATAACAATAACAATAACAATAACAATAACAACAACAACAACAGCAATAATCAGCAAAGCTTCAACAACAACAACAACAATAAAAACAACAGCAACAAAAAATTATAAACAACAACAACAACAACAACAACAACAATATGGGGAGCAACAACAATTTTCTTTCTATATAAAAATTTATATATTATATGTTTAAAATTTTTTTTGACAAGTGATGTAAAATTTCGTTTATCATCTATTATAAAATTTTTTTTTTCAGGTTGTCTTATCATTCTAGCTTTTCACGAGGCACACACCGTAGTTTTTAAAACGTTTGTAAGACGATAGGGACGTGAGAAACTTATCGCCTTACATAAGTAGGCACTCCACTGCACTAGGGAAACACATTTTAGGAAACATATTTTAGGTACACATTTTTAATAGGTCATGAATCTTGCACACACACCACCACTCCACATCAGACAAAACTGCCACTCCTTTACATACTTCTAACCCTCTCTCACATCCCTCTCATTTCGGCGAAGGTGACCATCGCCCTCTCATACCATTAGAGACGGATCTAGTCAATCCATTTGATGCAACAATGCATTCTGAAATACAAGCGACGTCAGTAAAGTTGCCACAATTTTGGACCACTTGTCCTGACGCATGGTTCGCCCATGCAGAAATACAATCACAACTAACAAAAGGAATCACAACTGACAAGACTAAGTATGAGTACCTTGTAACCGCTCTACCTCAAGAGGTAATAATAATGCTAGACTTATTACAAAAACCTCCGTCCTCAAATTTGTATGAAGGTTTAAAGAGAACCTTGATTGACAGACACTCTTTAAGTGAAGCCAAGAGGTTCGACAAAATTCTGTCTGGCACTGAGATGAGTGACCAAAAGCCATCGAAATTATATAGATCACTTCTAATGTAAGCCGGTACTACAATCGATAGCGACATAGTTTATAAAATTTGGCTTCGCAAACTCTCCAAAGCCTCAATATTGCTTTGACCGGATCTGGTCATAGAGAACTATAAGAGCAATTGAAACTAGCTGATAATTTGTGGGAAGTTATATCAGAATCCGAAGTAGCTTCAGTTGGCAATAATGTCCAGCGCATGGCAAAAATTACACAAAACCATGAGCTTGCGATGATAACGCAATCGTTTGCTGAAACAACGTCCGAAATCTTAGAAAGTTTCAACAAGCTAGCAATTGAGGTCCAAGAGTTGAAAAACGAACGATACTGTAGTCATTCACGTTCGAACTCGAGAGAATCTATTTTCCGAAGAGTTTCAAGACGTAGATCTCCGTCAAGAAGTGTGTCACGACATCGACCTTCCAACTGGGTATGTAGATACCATTTTAGATTCGGTAGGGCAGCTAGACAATGCGAACAACCATGCTCATTCGGTCAAAACGATACCCAACACAACACAATATAACATAACTCAACAAACTAAATGATTCCATCATTGCGACGGCTAATGATGGAAGTCAGACAATACTAACACGCCGCCTTTTTATTTACGATAACGACAATCACATAAACTTTTTGATAGACAGTGGAGCAGAAGTTTCAGTACTTCCAGTAAACAAATTTAAAGCCCACAAGAAAAATTCAGACTTAATATTAACAGCAGCTAACGGTAGCACAATCTCAACTTTCGGCAAGAAATTACTTAACGTAAATTTGAAACTAAGACGCGATTTTCCTTTTACATTTATACTAGCAGACATCACAAGACCCATCATAGGAGCAGATTTCCTTACGAAATATGGGCTCATGATAGACTTCAGACACAAGAAACTCATAGATCCACTTACACAATTATCAGTTAACGCAATCACAGCATTTACAGAAACATCACTACCTAAACTAATTACACTAGACAACAAATATACAAATATACTCAAAAATTATCCATCACTAACAACAGAACCTGACTACAACAAATCAGTTAAACACAAAACAGTACACCATATAACTACAAAGGGACAGTTAGCTTTTTCAAGACCAAACGTCTTGACTCCAACAAATACAAAATTGCCAAAAAAGAATTTGAATTTTTAATCAAAGCAGGCATCTGTCGTCCTTCAGACTCCATAGTGACTATAGAAGACTAAACACAATTACAGTCCCAGACCGCTACCCTCTACCACAAATACACGACTTAAATATCGATTTACACAACAAACACATATTTTCAAAATTAGACCTAGTTAGAGCATACCACCAAATACCCATGGCCACTCAAGACATACATAAAACTGCGATTATTACACCGTTCGGAATGTTTGAGTTCCTGAGAATGCCATTCGGTTTAAGAAACGCAGCTCAAACATTCCAACGATTTATTAATGAAGTATTACGAGAACTATACTTCGTATTCGTATACCTCGACGACATACTGGTGGCCACTGGTGGCCAGTGAGACAGAAGAAGAACACATTAAACATCTAAATTTAGTTTTCGAACGACTAGACAATTACGGACTAAACATTAAACCGAACAAATGTATTTTTGGAGTAGACAGAATAAATTTTTTAAGTTATGGCATTTCAAACAAAGGCATACAACCATCTCCCGATAGAATTCAATGCATTGTTAACTCTCCAAAACCAGAAACAGTTAAACAAATGCAGAAATTCATCGGGATGATTAATTACTATCACAGATGCATTCCAAAATTAGCACACACACTCACACACATTTATGATATGATAACTTCAGCAATAAAAACAAAGGACAAACACTTAACATGGACAGAAAACACAACAGAAGCATTCGCAACGATAAAAGAAAGTTTTACTAAGGAAGTGCTACTTAATCATTTTAATAGCAAAGCAAAACTTTCTATCGCTGTCGATGCAGCTAATACTTCTATCGGTGCAGTTTTGCAACAAGAACACAATCAGAAAAAATAACCATTAGCTTTCTTTTCGAAAAAATTATCACCATCAGAGACAAAATACAGTACATTCGATCGCGAACTTTTAGCAATTTACCTTACAATTAAACACTTTAGACACCATTTAGAGGGACGAACATTTACTATATACACAGATCACAAACCTTTTACTTCAGCATTACATTCAAAAACAGAGAGAAGCCCAAGACAAACACGACAGCTAGAATTCATTGCACAGTTTTCCAACGATATCAGACAAATTAAAGGTACCGATAACATCGTAACAGACGCACTCTCAAGAGCTAACAATATTTAACATTAAAATTTGGTGCGAACAAACAAGTTCAGGAACACGTCCATACATTCCACGAACATTACGCAAACAAGTTTTTGAGCAATTACATAACATTTCACATCCAGGTACACGAGTTTCTCGACGACTCATAGCACAAAGATATTTTTGGCCCAAAATGAACACACAAATCAATAAATGGTCACAAGAATGCGTTAGATGCCAAAGAGCAAAGATACACAAACATACGAAGACAATCCCACACAAGATAGACATTCCACACGTTCGTTTTGAGCATGTTCACGTTGATTTAGTTGGCCTTTTACCAATATCAAACGGTTACAGATATCTACTTACCTAAGTTGACAGAAATATCCGTTGGCCCGAAGCGCATCCAATTAAAGATACCAACGCCAGTACAATTGTAGATACACTTCAAAAGGAATACATCTCACGTTTTGGAGTTCCTCTGGAAATTACTTCCGATCGAGGACCTCAATTTACGTCCACAACATTTAGAAATTTCGTTAAGAATATAGGAAGCAAACACATTACAACTTCTGCTTATCATCCACAAGCCAATGGGATTGTAGAACGTTTTCACCTCCAACTAAAAACTTCCATAATAGCGAGTAACAACCAGACAAATTGGTACACAGAGTTGCCATTAGTTCTTCTAGGACTCAGGTCCACGGTCAAAGAAGATATTAAGACTTCACCAGCTGAAATGGTATTTGGTCAAACACTCAGGCTACCACAACAATTAGTAATTCACAACAGTCAGAATTTTAATTCGTCAGACACCTTGTCCAAACTTAAAGAGACAATAGAAAATAAAAAGTCAAACATTGCTCATCACAGCACTACCTTCCAGCAATATATACCTCGAGCCCTCAGTACTTGTAACTTTGTCTTCGTCCGCAACGACACGATTCGTAAACCACTGCAAGAGCCGTACGATGGTCCCCTCGAAGTTATTGAGAGAACACCAAAATACTGCACAATTCGTAAAAATAACACTAACATAACAGTCAACATTGATAGGATTAAGCCCACCTCCTTAAACACTGAAACAGCACATACACATTCAACCAAACACAAAAATACTAAAAAAGTACACTTTAACTTATTAGCTAACACGACCAAAATTTTTCAGAAAGGAGGGGGAATAATGTGGTGACTCAATACCACCACATATAAACACCAACATACAAAACACACACTTTACAAAATAATCACTCACACATTTTATATAAAAAAAATTATTTAAGATTTCAAAAATTGTCAAATATTTTTAATCAAAAATTTTGTATATTATTTTCAGTTATAAAAATGTATTCAATATGTAAAGACTCAAAAAATAAAATTGTTCAAAAGAAATAAAAAATTTAAATAAAATATATTGAAATAGAAAATACCGTGGGAACAAACATACTACCCCACATATGTATCGATAATTCCATAATTGCTCTTATGACATTAATTTCTCAGTGTTATTCACAATGCCGTGCCCCAGAAAATCTAATCTTTCGCAACAGCTGTTTTGGAGGAAAAAAAAACAACACGAACAGTATTTGTGGTGTTTTTCATTATTATTTATCAAAGTGTATTATTTATCATAGTGAGTTCCATATCAGAGTCTGTTAATTTTGTTTTATTAGCGGCGTTTGGTTAAAATGTGACAGCTGATTGATTGGCAATTCAGTTTTGCCCATGCTCGACTGTATGCAATGCGATTTTAGTGTTGCAAACTTGACACAGTCGGGCAAATGCAAATCTGTATATTTTGTTGTTGTGTTGAAAATATTTGCCATCATATTTTGCAAATGCCATGATGCCACGCTATTTGCCCGTAATCGGGAATAGCCCTAATGAGAAAACGTCGAGCAAATCAAACAACTCAACAATTTGTTTTTGTTGTAAAAATTAAATCAATTAAAAATTACACATCTGGCTACCTTTCAAATGACACAGCATTTATTTGCAAAAATTCTTCCAGTTAAGCTCAAAAATTATATAACTGTTTTTGTCATCAAAACAACATTGATTTTTTTCGCGAAATTTATTTTTTCCAAAATGTCGTTTTTATATTTTTTACAAAAAATGTAAGCCTCCAAAATAATTTATGTGAAAGAATTACCCCACTATCTCTTTCCAATCAAAAGTTATGGCTTTTATGATTAAGCTACTTAATGATTTATCGAATAGCTTTGGAGTTATAGGTCGCACAGCTTTGGAATTCAGTATTCGACCACAATTTAAACATGCCGTTTCACTGATAACATTTGATGGGTGTTTGGAAACGGGGGCGTGACAGCAACGTGCCAGGTTACAGCTAGTAGTTTTTATATATAAACACGGCGCTAAGGTTGGTTTGCTTAAAAAAAGGTGAAATCGGGCCGCATCACAGCTCAGCTGCAGATCGTCTGAAAAAAAATAAATTTTATTTATTATTTTTGACCATATTGTTTCGAGTAAAAACTGGAAAAATTACCTAGACACTAATTTTGGTAACACGGGGGTTACACGAGACAGTACTGTTAAGACATTGAAAAATACGTATTAATTGTCAAACTTTGTTTCTGTGAAAAAGAGTCCAGACAGTTGGTAAGACAGTTGGCAAGACAGTAGACAAAATAGTAAAAAATTTCTAGTTTATTAAGGCATTTTTTGTTAAAACTACGAGCACGCCAAAGTATTTCAAATTTTCAATTAATTCGATTAAATTTTCTCGTCTTATGTCATTTCATATGCTAAATATCATACTACTGTCCTAGCAACTGTCTCGCCAACTGTCTACAAAAAACTTAAGACAGTAGAGCAGACAGTAGCAAAAGTGAGTGTGTGTTTGGGTAAAAATTTGTGAATGTGTTGCGACTGTCTTAACAGTACTGTCTCGTGTAACCCCCGTGTAAAAGATGTGTAGAATTGCATTATAAATAATAAAATAAAAAAAAATAAAAAAACGGTCAATTATTTTGATTGCATTAGCGTGCACCGTTTTGAAATAGTATGTTTCGAGTAAAACGCGTTTCAGGTTACTCTTGTAAGTTAAAGTTATTCTGGAGCACCGGGTTTGAAGCGCTGTATAATCTGTATTATATGTGGGCTTGAATTGACATTTATGTTTACATATTCTTGAATACTTTTACAACAATAGTCAATTAAAAATGAAATTTTATAGAAATTGTTTGCCTAAAACATCCCTTAGTACATACAGTGAACAAAACAAAAACTTATGTTTATTTTGCATTATCTTTGAAACTACAGTCCACGACAAAAAGTTAGCACTTGAACATTTTCCCAAATATATAATTCAGTTTGAATGTTTAAGCTATTTCTCTAGGTGTAATTATTCATATGGTTGTGCCAAAGAGAGTATATATAAAGAGTTACAGAAACAGAGAAATTGTTCTTTAAAATATTTTCAAGCATGTAAGGATTGGGTTCTGCCGGTGCGCTGCTATTGTTATGCTGCCGACGTTCTTTTGGTCTGTTTTGGGCAGAGCTGTTGCTAAATCTATGTGTGCACAAGCGAGCTGGGAACATGTTTGTTCTTTTTTCTTCCTACTAGAATTGCGATCATTTGGTATATTTAAGAAACTATGAATGAAATGAAGCAAGCAGATATTCTTATGTTCTTTTTTGATTATCAAGTATGCCCAAAAATTGTCAGCTTTGTTTTGGCTGATTTTTGTATGCATCTTTTTTGCAAAATTTCTTAATAGAAGATTTTTGATGCAATTCCATTTTATTTTCTAGATTTTCAGATTTTCAGAATTTTATGTTTTCTAGATCTATCATTTGGTATATTGAAAGAAATATTTTTGAATGAAGCAAAACACCTTTCTTTCAATTTACCAATATAGATTTGTAGATATCTTTATTTTGTGTTTATATATTCATGAATGCCAAAAAGTGGTTAACTTTGCTTTGGGTAATTTTTTATTACATTTGTTTGCTAAATTTTTAAAAAGATGATTTTAAAAATTAATTTAAAAAATATCAATGCAATTGCAATTATATTTTATTTCAGAATTTTATAATGAAATGTTCTAAATTATTCATTTCTTGTAATATGCAAAGAACTAGTACCTACATAAGTATAGGATTTTTTTGATTTGTCAATTTAAAGTTGTCTTACAATAAAATGTGCAGCCAAATTTACGCTATTTTATTCTCTACACTAGCTGATATACCCGGTGTTACCGAGAAGTTAAATATATTTTAAATTTTAACATATGTACACTTCTCGTTTTAAGGTTTCTAAAAACGCCGAACATGTCCGCGAGTTACCAAATTTCAGCGTTTAAGTTACAAAGCCCTGAATTGCTTAAGATTTAATTTATGGTACTTTTTTCTGTTTGCGACTACCCAAGAAATTACTCTGAAGGCAAAGTTTTTTTAAAAAATTATAAAAACGACTTATTAACAAATTTAATTCGTCACAAAAATCAAAGGGGTAAATATTCCATTTTTCTTAAAAGAAATAGAAAAACAAATTTTTATGTCAAACTGAAATAGTTTTTGCATAAGAGTTATACGACATATGAAAGAACATAAAATTGCAATTTTCGGTTTTAATTGTTTTTACAATAAAAACATTTTGGACCTTTTTCTAAAAAAGATTAAAAATAAAAATCCTTAAGTAACGGAAATGTTGCAGTAATTTTTTGCAAGTACTTTAATTGAATTTTTAGACAAAAGAAGATTGAATGAAATATATTAAAACAGAACGAAGATATTTGCGTCGAAATTCAAAACTTTGAATTTGAATACTTTTTTGGCTTTTTAGGTTATCTACAAAAATTCATTGCACTAAGGCAGTTTTCAAGATATGAGAATGTTATTGGTGTCAAACAAACGGAAATTTTTTTTCTATATTATCCTTAAGAAAATTAAAAAATTTAATATACTATAAAATATATTAAATAAAAAAATGCATATTATAGGGCACTCATTATAGATAAACGAAAACAGTCCAGGAGGTGTTTATAGCCCTTTTGATAATCTTTCCTAGGTTATCCAAACGCATTTATATTTTTTATGCTCATTATGCAGCAGATAGTCACATAGTCAAAATAAACTAATTAAAATAAGAATAAAACGGTTTCATTTTAATAAATTTGCCGCACTTGGTTAAACAATTAAACAATTTTTCCAAAACGTCAAATTCATAAAAGAATTCACAGAAATTAAATGTGTAATTAGTAAGGATTAGTAAAAAATAATTTAATTAATTGAAACATTTAATTTTGATTAAAAATAATAAATAAAAAACATGAATTTACTAAAACATTTAATGACATTTTTATTAAAAATAATCTACAGAAATAAAAGCAAACATTTCTGTTTATAAATAAAATCTGTTACTGTGCGATCATTGTGTATGATAAGGAATGCATTTCCGCTCAAACGGTTCTCGCCCATTGAATTACGGATGTATGTTTTAAGAAATTTAGGAGATGAGAACTATATATTATTTCTCAAATATTTTAATTTTACGCAAACTTTATAAATCATAAAACCAAAAAAAAAAAAAAATTACTTCAACAATTGAGTTAAAACTTTTCATCGGGTCAGAATTCTGAAAAATCAACTTTGAAAAATCAAAATTGTAAGATCTATTTTGAAAATATCATGAATAAGTTAACATATTCCTTAAAAAATTAACTAGTTTGAGGCTCACTGAAAAAAACTCTTGACTACAAAATAGTCCCAATGAAAGGGGCTGAAAATTTTATTATATAAACATTTTTTGTTGTGCCGAAAATTACGAAGAGACTGTGATGCAATGCCGCCATAAGCAGAGCTAAAGAAAACGCAGAACTTAAAATAGGATACATTTGCATATTTGGAGTAAGCCAACAAACTCCAGCGACAAAACCATGGGTGCTGAATTAATTTTAAATTAAATTTTCGGGAACCGGTCAAGGGAAATTTAAAATCATTTGGTGGCTGAATTATACTTTAAATTCTCTCGAATTAGAAAGGTTTTTTCAGTATATATATGTCATTCTTGTTGGCTTTACTGTTATCATCACTACCATCATCTAAAACTGCCGATGTTAAGGGTTGTGATGACAATTGTTAATGTATCACGTATGATCTGACAAATTAAGAAATAGTGCACCATTTAATATTGGAGTGCACAGAACAAATTAGGCTTCTAATTAGGCTTCACCAATCGTGAGAACTTTGCGAAAATTTAATAACCTATCAAATGTATATTCTATTGATTTTTCAGTACGATAATTTTCAATCAATTAAACTCAATTTATTAAAGTGTAATATCTATTTCTTTGCATGTACATTTTTTAAGCATATAGTCAGTAAGGTTAACATACTATTGATTAAATAAATAAATAAATAAATAACGATACATCAGTTTTCACTATTGTTGTTTAGACGATTCAACTCATGACACAGAATTTTACACGTAAACGCAACTTCAGTATATGACTTGTTAAGTTTTTTATAACGTTTAAAGTGATTCAATGAAATAATTGCTGAAATGTATTAATTCTTTTTAATATGACGAACCTCTCGGGGGGTTTGATCCCCCCAAAACCTCCCCTTGTCTACGGCCCTGCATGTAGTTCCTAATTATTATATTAAATAATAAGCTAAATACTTGGAAGTTTGGAAGTTTAAATTTAGTGTTGAAAGAATAAGGATTTCAGCGTAAATAGAATTAGTAAGTAAAAAACCTCCCAATATTTGAATTAAATTACTTAATATGTTTCATTTCATTCAATTATGTACTTAATAAATGTTAAATATTTTTATAAATTAATTTATAATACCATCCTGCAAACACTTCAAATAAATTGTTACTTTTCTGCATTTCTTTTGCAGAAATCAAGTGCTGAATTTTTTTTTAAGAAAATCACAATTATTTTAACATAATCTAGAATTCTGCATTTCGAACATCCGATAATTTAAAGTATCGCATGCTTGATCAGACATCAGCTGTATTAAAAAAAATCGCAAAAATTTCTATGTAATGTTGTGAAAATGTTTTCTTAAACAGGTTTAAAAAATTGTGCAATAATGTTCGCAACTTTGATCTTTTTTAAAAATAAAAAATTAATTCTAAATAAATAAATGAATTTTAATTAATATTTAATTTAATTTAATAAGTTTTCGGAATTTGTAATTAAAATTTTAGAGTAAAAATTAAATTCAAATACAGTAATATGTTCGATATTGGTGAATTGAAAAAAAGCCGTTTTGCTTTATTTCATAAATATTTCTTTGAATCTACCAAATGATCGGATATAGAAAAGATAAAATTCTAAAATAATATATAATTAAAATATATTCATGAAATATAATTTCAATTGCATGAAAAATCTTCCTTGCTAGAAATGTAGCAAAAAAAAAATGTAAATAAAACTCAGCCAAAAAAAGTTGATAATCAAAAAAGAACATAAGAATATCTGCTTGCTTCATTTCATTCATAGTTTCTTAAATATACCAAATGATCGCAATTCTAGTAGGAAGAAAAAAGAACAAACATGTTCCCAGCTCGCTTGTGCACACATAGATTTAGCAACAGCTCTGCCCAAAACAGACCAAAAGAACGTCGGCAGCATAACAATAGCAGCGCACCGGCAGAACCCAATCCTTACATGCTTGAAAAAATTTTAAAGAGCAATTTCTCTGTTTCTGTAACTCTTTATATATACTCTCTTTGCTTCTATTCTAAATTTTTGAGTTGGATAAGATCTTATTTATCAGATCGTTTGTGCTTTATTGAGCTAGAAAATGCTAGATCCTTCAAATTTATAGCAACTTCGGGCGTGCCACAAGGAAGCATACTGGGCCCTTTATTTTTTATTTTGTTTATAAATGATATTAGCTGTTGTTTTTCTTTTTCAAATTTTTTACTGTACGCCGATGATTTAAAAGTTTTTACGACCATTCGTAATAGTTTTGATGTCTATCTACTTCCGTTAGACTTAAATCGTTTTTATAATTGGTGCTTAAGAAATCGCCTGTTTCTTAATATTAATAAATGCTATCACATTTCGTTTCGTTTGCTAAAACTAGAAAAGTTTTTTCATCTACATATTATATTGGAAATACTCAACTTCAATTTGTAGATGATATTAAAGATTTAGGGGTAATTTTTGACTCAAACTTTTCTTTCAAAAATCATTGAACGTGCACACTTTCACGATCATATTCAGTATATGCATTTTTAAGAAGAAACTGTTCAAACTTTTCGGATCCCTACACGTTAAAAAATATTTTAATGACTTTTGTAAGGTCTCGTCTTGAATATGCATCCTTTATTTTGAACCCATATTACTTGGTTCATATCATGAGAATTAAGCATATTCAAAAAAAATTTTTAAAATTTGCTTTAAGATCATTTAATTTTGTTGAACCACTTCCATCATATAACGCTCGTTGTTTATTATTGAATTTGAAGTCATTGGAAACGAGACGAAAAATACAATTACTTGCTTTTTTATATGACATAGTTTGTGGTAATATTCATTGTTCCTTTTTATTAAATAAAAAAAATAAACTGGCCATTTCAGCCCTTGGAAGGACTTTGACCTAGCTTTTATTGATCAATTGTGTTGTGCGTGTTATTAAATGTTTGAACACAAATGATCGAGAACTGGACCTACGAGTTTAATGCCGACTCCGAACGGCTTATGTTCTCAAGAAGCTTTACATGGCAATTTTTACTCTCTGAGGTTTGCCATTGTCTGCAGTGAGGTGACGACCGAACAGAAAAATTAATTCAATTGAAAAAACTTTCTGTCTGAGCTGGAATTGAACCCGGGCTACCACGGTTCTTTAGCTTAGGAGCCACGCACTCTACCCACTAGTCTACGGCCGCCACCTATTTATTAGGCATCATTAATTTCAATGTTCCTAATAGAAATTTAATTACTTTAAAATCAACTTTTGTAGATCGAACTACAATATTTGTTGTTTAATCCTATGAATAGATGTTTAAGTGAGTTTAATTTACTGAATTCAGAAATAAGTATTGATTTTTCTCACTCTAAAAATGAATATATGTATGCAGGTGGTCTGTATTATACTGATTAATTTATTTTAATAATCTTGATTTTATTGTTTGCTTGTGTGAAAAAATTGTAAAAATTTATAGACAATAAACTTAAACTTAAAAATATTATACTCTATAAATATTTAAATGATAGCTTAATATAATTAAAAGACAACAACAACCCATAAAATTTGCTTTACACCACATCAAATAAGTTTAATTTTTTTCCTGTTTTATGGAATTACATTTGCATTTTTATATTGCTTTTGTACAAATATTATACTAATAAAATTAATGTAACTAATGTAATAGCAACGCAAATAAGAAGTACTGAAATTAATGTTCTTTTTTAATATTATTACACATGTTTTGTTTCTCATTATTATATTTTAATAAAAATATGTGTAAGTCTTAAAATGAAATTATTAAAATTGTTATGGAAGCTTAAAAAGTTGCTTAAAATATTATTTAAAAATATAAAAGTTGTATTTTTGTGGTTAAAAAATTAATATATTATTGGTTTTTAGATTTCGATACGTAGATACTTTTTTATCAAAAGTGGATACTTTTGGATACTTTTTTGACCGTTTCATGGATACTTTTTTCAGAATCGTCGTGGTTATACACTGGTTATAAATGAGCGCAGTGTTATTCGTGATGCGCTCGTTTCATCTCAAAAAATTTTGATACCCCACTTCACATCAAGCTAGAAGTGATGAAGAATTTTATAAAATTTTTGCCATTGGATTCGCCTTGGCTTCAATACTTGCGCGTAGCTTTTCCGCATACAAGTCATGCAAGAATTAGAGAAGGTAACTAAAATAATAGTAACATAAATGCTTTAAGTAAATGTTTTGAAATGCAGGTATGCTCGTTGGCCCCGACATTCGAAAGCTTATGAAGAGTGAACCTTTTAGGAGCTCCTTATCAGAAGAACATTTGGTCGCTTGGAATTGGATGGAAGCAACGTTCGAAGGATTTTTAGGCAAAACGCGAAATGAAAATTATCGTTTCATTATCACCAAATTATTGGAAGCTTTTGATATAATTAGAGTGCGAATGTCGCTTAAAATGCATTTATTACATTGCCATATAGGTGTATTTGAGCGGCTGATTCCAACACAGTCTGACGAACAAGTTGAAAGATTTCATCAAACGAATCAAAAGAATTTGCACATTTATAGCTGATTTTTGTTGGTTTTTGACATCCAATTAAACACATTAACATTAAAAAAAATATTCACATAATATAAAAAAAGGTTAATTCGTTTCATATTGAGTTTTTAATTTCTAAAGTTCTATGTTGCAGCATTTTTCTCATCATATTGTCTTTCTAACGAGCTAAAGATTACCAATATCAGTTGAGATTGGACAAAATGGAAGCATTTTGTATGCCAGCAAACATATAACATACAGTCATGTGAAAATAAATAGCGACAACTGTATTTTTATACCCCCACGTTTAAAAAACGTAATGGGGTTATATTAATTTTGTCACTCCCTTTGTAACGCCGATAAGGTGGCCGATATATTTTATTCAAACAATTTTTTATTTTATTTTATGACTTTTTATTTTAAAATATTTTTATTTGAACAATTTTTCGTAACTATTTTCTTTGAACAATTTTTCACAACTGAAATTTTCAAAATGAAAATTTCTGAAAATATAATAGCTGAATACAATTCAAAATGTTTTTTATAACAAGTATTTTATAGACAAGTGTAAGTATTTTCAATAATTGCTAAAATGATATAATACATTATTAATGATAAATCAAGGTAAGTGAAATGTAAGTTAAGATAAAAATCAACTACAGGAGAGGTAAGTATTAATGCAACTAAAGGTAAGTATCAATGTAACAAAAAGGTAAGTATTAATGTAACGAAAAGGTAAAATAGGATGTAGAGATTTACTCTATGTGGTGATGTAACAGAGCACCACATATATATTCCTGATTAGCATCACCTCCTGAGTCGATTTAGCCATGTCCGTCTGTCCGTCTGTGTCCACGATAGCAGTCGTAATTTTTGAGCTATCATAACGAAATTCAAAATATAAGCTTTTTATACAAAAATGGAGGTCATGTTCGAATCTGAGCAAAATCGGATGAAAACCTCGCCTACCTCGATGGTGGTAAAACCATGACACGAAAGTGGTTGATATATTGATGGAAAAGTTGATATTTTTTCTAAAATACAAAATATTATTTTTTATTTTATGGTGAGTAGTTTAGGTTCTAGATCAATAATACTAAACACGTACCAAAACCATACAACATCCTATATCTTGAAAGTTTTTCAATGTGGAAGGAAACTCCAACAAGTGTTATACTCGCCTTATCAAGAAGAATCACCAGCCGAGGGAATTCATGCTATATCTGGGGCACCTTGTATATAATTCATGTAGCTTCAAATATAAAAATATAGGTGCCCCTATTTATTTACACATGACTGTACATGGAAATCACTGTTTGACGAAGAAAAAAAAAGCAATTAAAATTGCCGCCATTTAGCGAATTCTTAACCGCTTCGATGTTCTTGGAATCAATGGTAAGATATTTGAACGTTACATTAATTTTTGGGAGAAAATAAATGTCAATAATGGTATCTTTTTTAATTAAAATTGATGGAAACACAAATTTTTCCCATAAATATAAGAAAAGTCCTATAATTTGCTTCGCTACTCGCTTTCTTTCGTATTTAATGTGATTTCTTTTTGCATAACCTTATTCTACTCAAAATTCTACAGAAAAGAAGTTTATTTTGTTTTTCATTTCCAACAAGACAAATGGCTGTAAAAATTACAAAAATGTCCAAACAACAAAGTTCGAACACTTCAACTTTAAAATAAAATTAAAAAAAATTGTGACGAAATTGAGAGGTCAGGCCAAGAGGTCAGACGAAGTGCGATGGACTCTCAACATGTTCCTCTTTCAGAATTTGTATAAAGTTTGGTTGTGCAAAAAAGTAAAAAAAAACTCATCCCACTGTGTTATCAAAAAGGACATAACCTTATATACAAGGTGGCGCAAAAGTAACCTTGCGATGTTTTTTGGCTATAATTTAAAAAAAAATGACAAACTTTGATACTTCTTGTGGATTATTTTTATTTGGTCTTTTAATTTTTTTTACATCAAGTCGAGAATATGATGTCATGTAAATGGCCGCCGCCACAGTTGATTGTCATTTGTGCCCTTTTTACGGCATTTTTCATCACTTCGGCCAAAACTTCCGGCGATAGGTCCTCACATTCTTGACGGATATTGTCTTTAAGAGCTGCAAGAGTCTGAGGCTTGTTGAAATAAACCCGCGACTTCAAAAAGCCCCACAAAAAGAAGTCTGGAGCGATCAAATCAGGCGATCTTGCTGGCCAGTGCAAATCGTCAAAACGGGAGATTAGGCGCCCGGGAAATGCATCCTTCAGCATATCGGTTGTGGCACGTGCAGTGTGTGCCGTTGCACCGTCCTGTTGGAACCACATGTTTTCCAATTCCAATTCATCAAGTTGCGGCAAAAAGAACTCGTTGATCATTGCTCAGTAGCGCTCACCATTCACAGTAACCGTTTGGCCCGCGGCGTCTTCGAAGAAAAAAGGTCCGATGACTCCTCCAGCGAAAACAGCACACCATACAGTGACTTTGAGCGGGTGTAATGGCTCTTCGTGGGTTACACGAGGATTTTCAGTGCCCCAGAAGCGTAAATTTTGCTTATTTACGTACCCGTTAAGATGGAAATGGGCCTCATCACTCATGATTATTTTTGATGAAAAATCATCTTCCTCTTGGTGGTGATTAAGGATGGCTTGAGCGTATGTTAGACGCGATTGGCGGTCAGCAGCTAACAGCTGATGCACCGTCTGGACTTTGTACGGAAACATCTTCAAATATTGTACCAAAATTCGATGTAAAGACCGTCGACCGATACCCATTTGCGTGGCACGTCGTCTGGTCGATGTCGACGGCGCTTCCATGACATCCTCGGCTACAGCAGCAATATTCTCTGCAGAATGGCTACTCCGGGGTCTGCCACGCCTGGCAGCATCTCGTGTTCTGCCAGTCTCTTGGAGGCGAGCGGCTAAACGTCGCAGTGTTTCACCAGTAGGCGTTGGACGGCCAGGAAATCTGCGACGAAATTCACGTTGTGCCAAAGTCACCGACCGATTATTGGTCAAATAAATAGTCACCAATATTCCGCGTTCTGGAGCAGTGTAGCGCAACATTGTTTATTAACGTGTATTTCGCATGTGTTTACTACACAAATGTCAAAACAGAACTGACATTAGGGGCCAATCGCAAAATTTATAGCATTTTCTGATAGTAGGATTACTTTTGCGCCACCTTGTTAATAGGCAAACATCAAATGTTGTCGTGCACTTTTTCGATATTAATTTTAGAATAAAGAAAATTAAACTTATATCATTCGGAAGGTACTGCGCCTTAAATGTGCAGAACTATTTTAGATTTTAAATTTCCTTGACGGGCATCGCCTCAGAATGAGAAAAAGCGATTGAACTTTCAAGTTTTGATTTTATAAGCAAATATCTTGGCCATTTTTTAATCGATTTTCATCAAATTTTCTTTGGCTGAAAGATCAATTAATTGAATTTTTAGAAATAAGAAAAGATTTACCGTTATCTCACCAATTTAATGTTTTATATGGTTTTAAAAATACCTCTAAAATATTCAGTTTTTGCTCAAAAACTAGGCCAAACGTTTTTGTTGTTGTAATTTTTTTTCTTATAAAATTTTCTTTTTTTACACTCTTTCATATGACATATCATTTATTAGCAAAAATTGCTTCATTTGGACACATAATGCAAAAAACAGTTTCTATCATCGAAAATCATGATTTTTTTGATGAAAATTAAATTGTTCAAAAAATTTTTTTTTTATATTTTCTACAAAGTTCTACAGCTTAAAAAATAATTCCTGTGAAAAAAATTTTCAAATATTTCAAACCACTCCAAAGTTATATACACAAATCTAAGTTTAAAGCCATTTCGTTATATATAAAAATAGGCGTAGGAGAAACAGTTCTTCCGTTTTTCTGAACCGATTTTAATAATTTTTTAAATAAATTAGAGTAGGGGGAAGAAGTTCACCGAATAGTTATGTGACCTTTGACCTGAAATATGAGTATTGAAATTATATTTCTGAAGTAAAACCTAAACTATAAGAAATGGAAGAACATGGCGTAGGATTAAATTTTAGATATTAATACAATGTAGGAAAAACATTTTCCACTATCTTTTACGGATACCCTACAATAAGCATTTTTTATAGTACATTTTTTTATTGTACAAAAAGTAAATTCTGAAAAATTTTGATATAAAAGTTATGACGATATCTCGAAAACTGTTGCTTTCTCTCGAAAGTTAAGTACAACGAAGTTTCTTAGTACAACACATTTTCTTAAGGCAAGGTCAATGCCTCAGAATGAGAAAAGCGATTGAAATTTTAGAAAGTTGGTCGAATTTCGACCACAGGCGATACTAGTTAATTTTAAATAAGCTAATGCTTTAATTTTATTTTTTCACTTTGTAAAAGTACACCAGCTAAGCCAATCTAGCTGTATCTGTGCTAGGCTCTTGCTCTGCTTTTATCCTGAACGCAGCAATGATTGCTTGTATTCGTAATTTCTATAAAAAGTACACAATATTTCATTTATTTACGAGATTTTTTTATCGTACAAGCACATTTACTCGCTAAGATTATATAAATATTATTATCCAAAAAATGTAATTACCTCATTTTATTAAGGTTTAGCAGACATAAATAATTTTAATATTATTGGTAATTCCAAACATTGTTACTTAATGCACAAAATTGGTTTAATTAACAGATATAAAGTTTGTTCGAAAACTGCATTTAAATTAATTGTGCGTTTAATAAATTGATGACACTTGACAGCTAGTTAAAGTGTCTGTGAAATATTGTATTTATTTATTTATGAAAATAATATTTTTTTTTTGGTATTTGCCAACCTGGAAAATATTTTCTGCGTTGGTAAACACAATCACAGATTGAATTTACAATATTTTATTGCTAGCTAAATTAGGTAGATTAAATAGTTTTTTTTTCACAAGCTCATGAACTATTACACGAATAATTTAGTGCTCGTTGAAAGCAGCAAGCTCTGTTGATTAACGTTTGTGCGAATCAGTTTTTGTTATTGAAATTTTATTTTTTAGTTGAATCAGAATACAAAAAAATGTTTACTGATCCTAAAACTCAAAAACATGACTTTACTTTAAAAAATAAAATATTTATGTTCATATACAAAAGCATTATATAGTAGTGTTCATGATAGACCCTCCAGGAAAAATCGGAAGGCTTCCATCTAAAAGTGATAAAGAAACATTCCCCACCGTATCTTTCTGAAGCTTAAGGGTAGTTTTGTATTTATGTTGTTTTCAAACCGCTTCTTTAAAAATGCATGTGGAAACTTTTACTTATTGTCAAGCAATGACAACAGAAAATATTAATATCATTGTTTCCTAGCCGTTTATTATAGAATTCGATAGTCTAGTGGTAGCGTGCTTGACTGTCGCTCAGGGGTCCCGGGTTCGAATTCTGGCCGGGCATTTTCATAACAGGGGAGAGGAATGTTTCCACATTAATTTTTAGAACAGGGGAGAGGACTGCTTTCAATTCACTTTTTAAGACAGCGGAGAGGAATGTTTTCCTTTAATGACATGCTATGTAAAAAAAGAAATGGAGTGTCCAATGGAAGGGAATGCTTCCTACATTCCATGGAATGTTTCCTATTTATATCCGGTAATGTTTCCATTTCCTGGAGGGGAACTATGTTTTGGGAACTTGATGAATACATATAACAGATTACAGAGTCCTTATTCTAGTGAAACTTACGATGCCTACTTGCAGGATGTGTTAAGTGGCATATCTGTGCAAGGGCGCTTGGAGGATTTTTTGCAGAGAAAGAACACTTCTATACACTGAGGGAAAAAGCCATGGAGTCAGTAAAGATTCGTCTATGTAAAATATATGTACTGAATTTTGTATGAGAACGCAATGAAAGCTGTATGTACTGATAAAAAGGAGCATGTGTTGGTTGCATTTCAATTTATTCATCGAATGAAATGCTCCGTCTCAATTGAAAAAATTTACTCATTACAGGAAGTTAGGTATGTGCCAAGAACATTGCAAGCCAGTATTTTCTGTGATACATCTTTTTGAAAATTGTTTTAACATTGAATTGCCAATAACATTAAATCAGTACAGAATAAAGATTTAGTACGCTTCTCGATTGTTACAAAGGCACACTCATTACAGAGCACATGTAATGCAGGCACCCATGAAGGCAATACATTTATTTAATAAATAGAATATGTACTCAGTACAGTTATCGATTGAAAAACGGCACAGTTATCGTGATGTAGGTATTGTTCGAGTCTCAATAACTGCAGCAATAATGCGCAACATATCAAGGTATCATATTTGATACAAAAATCTGGCAACTATTAGTAACAGGGCTTCGCTCGAAGGCGAGGTAGTTCAGGCGACTCAGGATCACATAAAGGATCCCCCAACCTTTATAAATAAACAGACACAGCGATGTTGGCTTTAAATAATAATTCCAAGTTTTATTTATGCTTTTCTTCTTAGATAATAAAATGCAGCACAAAGTTATCGTTGTCAGCAGTTTGAGTAAGAGTGAATGTAAGCGGTCGATGGGCGGGAGTTGCAAGTCCGGCTGACGGCAGAATCGGTATTCAGAGCTCGGTAATCAGTAGGCGATGCCTTGGCAATCGATATGCTTTGAATCGGTAAGCGGTATTCGGTGCTCGGTAATCGGAAGATGATTGCCGCCAGGGTATGTGCTCTAGAAAACTAAAGGTATGCTGCCGTGTTATGATGATATATTATTAAATGTTAAATTTAAAGCTAGTGTTATAGTAAGTTTTATCGATTTAGTATAAAATAAAGAATAATGCTTAAAGGTAATACAGGGTAATACAAGTAAATGTTATTTAATAAAATGTAATAACAAAATTCTTTTATAGGTAAAAAGTAATACTCTGAAGAATGTAATAGATAAGGAATAATGCTTAAAGGTTAATGTAATATAATAAAATACTAACAAAATGGTTCCTTTTTAGGTAAAGAGTAATGCTATGAAAAATACTATAATGAAGAATAATATAGATAAGGAATAATGCTTAAAGGTAATACAGGTAAATGTGATATAATAATTTAATATATATATATATGCTTACACAGGGTGTCCGAGATCAACGTTTCAATCCGGCGCTAATTGATTACTTGCGTCAAGACAAGAACAAATTGTATTACAGGGGGTGTCTATCTCCCCCTTGTTTCGAGCTATAAGCGGAAGTATAGCAAAAACTGGCATTCATAGGTGTCATCCGTTGTAATGTAATAACGTAAAAAGTATTTCAGATAGGAACCTCTTTGAAACGGATTTTGAAGATTTTTAATCAGTTAAATAATATCTGTTAAAGTTTTTTGATATTTTTAACCATCACATTAGAGGCTTTTGTTTTATTATGCACGTATATGATTTAGAATTGAGAATTAAGAATTAAAAATTACAAAATTAAAAAAATTAAAAAACTAAAAAATTAAATTTTACAAATTATAAATTTTTGAGAATTAAATTTATAATATAGAATAGAGAATTAAGAATTATAAAATTACAAATTTAAATTTTACCAATTTTAAACTTAAAATTTTATAAATTTTTGAGAATAGAATTGAGAATCAAAACGACAAATAACTTACAAGTATCTCAATTGGGAATTCTATTGAAGAATTGGCAAATAAATTATAAACACAATTTTGAGTTACCTGAAAAACAATTTCATTGTTTCTTTACGTGCATGTAGAAAAGCGATGACTTGGTAGGTGGGTAAGAAGTTTGTAAATCTGTTCTCAAAACACTACAAGTTTCTTTAAAGTAAGCTTCCGACAAAGGCTCTTAAGAAGGTGATTTCGGTAAGAGGTAAAACCTTCTTACAACTTAATATAGATCAAACCACCATGGTTCTCCTATTTGGAGATACGAGTTACCATTGGCAAAAAATATTAAATTGATATTAACCAACTTATATTGACAATTGATATTAACTTGATATTAACCAACTTATATTGACAATCAATATCAAGCAAAAATATATTGGCCACTAGATAGTTTATATTGCCCAGTGGGTAATTTTATGGTAAGCAGTAAATCCAAACCAAAAACCTACACTGTCCAAATAGGTAATTTTTTTAGTAAACCGTAAAATCTTTTATAGTAGGCAGTAAAAATCTTTATGGTAAGCCGTAAATTCTTTTGTAGAAGGCAGTAAAATTCTTTATAGTAAACAGCAAATAACTTCTATAGTGAACAGGTAGTAGATCAAAAAACACTTTATATTGGTTAGTGGATTGGTATATCTTGACCAATAGGTATTTTTTTTATAGTAAGCAGTAAAAACTTTTATAGTAAGCGGTAACAAATCTTTTATAAAAAACCTCGTTTCTTTTTTAGAACCATTTAAAGAATTCTCGGATTAGATTGTTAGGTTTTGTATCCGAATTAGAAGCAAAAAATGTATTCTAAAGATGCATAAAAGCATAACATATAAAGCTGTGAACAGCTTGTAGCTAATAGGCTCATCCAAAAACGTTTTTCGTCCATTGCCTAGATGGTCTAATCAGTGGATGTTTCGTGCAACAAATTGTTGTCTTGGGAGAAACTCTTTTCCAGGAGAAAATTCCCTCGGTTTCGTTTTGGTTCTAAGTGTGTTTCGATTATATTATGAGTTTTGTAAAAAAATCACGGTTTATTTAACAGGTACATTTCGTACCTACGTGTAACACGGTACTAATAAGGATTCCTTGGCAAACGCTTCGAAAACCCGCCATGTTACATTTGCTCGATCGTGAAAATATTGATGCTGCTGAACATAATCATGCCTGGTTTTCTACTGATCTCGGCTCCAAATTTGGATTTGCATTCACCTCGGATGGTTAGCTAAATCAAATTATTTGCCAAAACTAGTGCGTGAAAAAAATCCCTAAGAGACCGCGTTAGTTGAAGATACGCTACAAATACTTACCTTACCTTAAACTTAGATTATGTTTTGTAAGCATAACTATGTTTTCTTACAATCCGGGATAATTTATGCGTATAGAATTTGAAATTGTGTTCAGTAGGGTATTTATTTTATATCCCAAATAAGTTCACTGGCAAAACATGTTTTTGCGGGCAGAAAATATTTTTGCAGACAGAAAAATACTTTTCTTAAAACCAGAAATAATTTCCGTATTCAAAAATACTTTTCTTAAAACCCAGAACAATTTCCGTATTCAAAAACGGAGTTTCCCACAAATCCCACGTTAAGTTTGCTTAAAATCCCACATTAAGTTTACTTAAAACCCACGTAAAGTTTTCTCAAACCCATATTGAGTTTCTCAAAATCCCATATTAAGTTTTCTTAAAATCCCATATTAAGTTTTCTTACAAACCCATATTAAATTTTCTTAAAATCCCATATTAAGTTTTCTTAAAATCCCATATTAAGTTTTCTTACAAACCCATATTAAATTTTCTTAAAATCCCATATTAAGTTTCTTAAACTCCTATTAAGTTTTTTAAAATCCCATATTAAGTTTTCTTAAAACCCATATTAAGTTTTCTTAAAAATCCCATATTAAGTTTCTTAAAAACTCATATTAAGGTTTCTTAACATCCCATATTAAGTTTTCTTAAACCCCACATTAAGTTTTCTTAAAACCCCGTTAAGCCAAAAACTACTTTTCGTATTCAAGAGGTGTTTCTTACAAGTTTTTCCATAATCCCATATTAATTTTCTATTAAATTCTATTAAATTCTATTAAATTCCTATATTAAATTTCCTTAAAACCCCATTAAAACCTCGTGGGCAAAATTATATTCAAGTTTTTAAACCTTACATTAAGTTTTCTCGAAATCCCATATTAAGTTCTCTTAAATCCCATATTAAATTTTCTTAAAATCCCATATTAAATTTACTTAAAAATCCCATATTAAGTCATCTTAAATCCCATATTAAATTTTCTTAAAAACCCTTACTAAGTTTTCTTAAATTGTCATATTAAGTTTCTCCACAATTATGTTTCCTTAAAACCCATACTCAGTTTCCTTAAAAATCCTCTGCCAAGTTTTTTTAAAACGTCATGTTAAGTTTCTTCAAACTTAAGTTTCCTTAAAACCCATATTAAGTCTTCTTAGCAATCCCTTATTAAGTTTTCTTAAATATGCTATCTTAAGTTTTCCCAAATTGCCATACCAAGTTTTCTTAAAAATCTTTATTAAGTTTTCCTTAAAGGCCCTTATTAAGTTTTCTTAAAATTCCTTATTAAGTTTTCCCAAACTTCTTTATTGAGTTATCTTTAAATCCCTTATTAAGTTTTCTCAAAAAACCCTTATTAAGTTTTCCTAAATCCCTTATTAAGTTTTCCGAAAAAATCCCCTATTAAGTTTTTTCAAGTCCCTTATTAAGTTTCTTAAAGTTTTCCGAAAAATCCCTTATTAAGTTTTCTCAAAAATCCCTTATTAAGTTTTCCCAAAAACCTTTATTAGGTTTTCTTAAACTGCTATATTAAGTTTTCTCATAATGCCATGTTAAGTTTTCTCATACTGCCACATTAAGTTTTCTTAATAATGCTATATTAAATTTTCATAAAGTCCCATATTGAGTTTTCTTACAAAACCCTATTAAGTTTTCTTAAAACCTGTTGAGTTTTCTCAAACCCTGAATAACTTTCGTATTCTGAAAATGCTTTCCCATAAATCCCATATTAAGTTTTGCCTGTAGGCTTAGAAAAATCTTATGCAAATTTTTCAAAAAATGTTTTCCCATAACACCCATATTAAGTTTTTCTTGCAGGCCTAGAAATTCTGTACTCTTAAGTTAGCATTGTTGTGTTTGGCATAGAATTAGCGTTCGTGTCATTCTACCTTTTTTATTATACCATGGGGAGTTTCTGGTAGATAAACGCTGAAAGGTATTCGTATTACAAAGTAGAAGATTTTGTATTACAAAGTGGAAGATTTTGTAATAGATTATATCGCTCTACACTCCCTTAATTACTTTCTCAATGTATTAGATTCTGTTAGGCGTTAAAACTTCCAATTCACAGAACGCGTGTTCTTTACTTTTAATGAGGACGCCTCAAGACAAACCAATTAAATAGCTTCTCAAACGGAACATTGCATTAAGTGGCTCATACGACAGTGAATTACATAAGCGGTTTTCAAAAAACGCTTTGTTAGTGGATCATACAACAAAATTGCACTATATAGCTTCCAAAGACCTTTTACGATAGGAAACTGTATTACATGGCTTCCAACAACAAAAACTTGCATAAATAGTTTATATCTAGAAACTAGTCCATATACCTAGTGCTAATAACAAGTTCTGTATTTTTGTAAAGCCACCCCAACTGTATCTGAGGCGTGTTGTTTTTTGAGGCATGCCACCGTCTGAGCCTCTGCACTCCAAAGATTTGGAGGCCACCACACCATGTCTAGTACGTGCTTTTAATCTGGGAAAATCCAAAAATTTGCAAGTTTCCAGTATAAGAATGTGTTGCTAAAAATAGAAATTTGGTAAGATCTAAATCTAGTCAAGTCTAAATTCTAGCAAACCTAAATCTACAATCTAGAAAATTCGAAATATTTTTACTAATCACCCTTATTAAAAATTATTTCTTATTTAAAATTACTCTTATAGGAATTATTTTCCAGAAGCTAATAAGATTATTTTTCTTCAGAAACTTAACCTTTGAAAAGATCACCAACGCAAAACCTCGGTATTGCTGTTTCCCATCAACAGTTATATATATGCGCCATTTATCTCAGGATCAATCTCAAAGGTAATTATATCTTCAAAACTATTTGCTAAATCAGAACTGACCAATAACCAGACCAATTTCCCATTAATTAGACCAACTTCATAACAAAAACGTCATACTGTCTATTCAGATTTTGGTTCTAAAAGACTCTTAAAACGTTTTGCTGCTAAAAACATCTATTTGTGATGCTGCCAACAATATATTTGTCTCAATAACTAATGGTATGCTTGTCTTAGAAGTTAAACGTCTATTTGTGATGCAGCTAACAATATATTTGTCCAAACAACTTATGGATGGAGCATTTTAGGTAAGTTGCAACCTCGAAACTTCTGTTTTGACGCTTTCCTTAAGAGTATGAAGAATACTTTCAATACTACATTTAACACGATTTAACTTGAAAATCTTACAATTGAAATCTGTAGTGACGCTATTCCTAAGAAGGTGAAGAATACTTACTAAAGCCTTTATATTTTTCCTTCCAGCACTGGCAAGAAAATATCATAGGTAATGGTACCGGAAAATATTATCATTGGTGAAACGCTCCCTTACCCTTTTGTGGACATTAAGCTGCTGCTTCTTGCAAAAATAGTTACTACATACAATCTGTTCATATGTTCATACAACCTATTTTCATGTTCAAACAAATGCCGTACCATCAGGTGAGTTTCATTTAATGTTTTAAGATTGCTTCCGTTTTTTTGACCGTCTAAATCGATGCTGTGATTCGATAGTATGAAACTATGTTTCGATAGTATAAAAAATATGATCTCTGATTCTATATATTGTCTGTATCAAAATTGCTGACCACACTGGGATTCTTGCATTATTCTTATTCCTGGGTAACAATACAAAATCCACTGTATTGGATAACTAAGTATGGCTACTATTAAGATACTTTTGCCTACTTTCATCACCTAGATCGGATTGCGCAGTAACACTTGGCTGTCTGCTCTGTGCTATTTTCAGCTACCACCGAGTCTCAGTCGGGTATATCATTGCATTATTTCCTGTTGTATTTAAAACGTTGTATTAAAACGTTGCACAAATAAAGATTGCCCATATAAAAGTTGCCAACTAGATATTTGTCGGATTATTTTTGCACGACAGAAGCTTAGTTAATGAGCGCTGAAATTAGTTTGAGCTAACTTTCATTATTAGTTGGCTTGCACTTGGCTTGAAAAATGTACCAATTTTCATTACATGGATAGGCTTATTTTCTGCCATAACATAATATTTGTTGGTTAGTAAGTGCCAAATTATGATATTTGCATTGTGTTATTCATTACATGAGTAGTAGGGCGGGTCGATTTATTTTTCGACAATTTCCCTATGATTTCCGTATTCTATGGGTTATTCCATGAAAATTTGCCAAAGGAACCATACCTCTATCGTTAAAATCGTGTCCCCTACTTTTTGTTGGTAGATTTTTTCCCAAATTGACGTTCGTATGAAATATTACCTACACGTTCACATCCATAACTCAAAAACTATCGATCGGGTTTAATCGCCAGAAGGCGCGTTGGAAAGGTGAGCTCATTTTGATCAATTTAAAAAAAAATCTCCAAACATTGGTCCAACGGTTCAAAAGTTACGGGCATTTTTGTCCAAATTTTGGAGCATGTTTCCATTTTTTTCATGATTTTGTCCAAGAATATTACTTTCATGGCCATTTTTTTGGCTCAATTTTTTTGAGTTACGAACATAACGTTACGACTGGACTGATTTGCGCTTTACATTATTGGCATATTTTTTCACAGGGTGCACACCCTGTGTTATGTTTGTTTATTTCTTTTTGTTTTTAGTTTCTTTATAGACTTCTTTATTTTTGTTTGTTTATAATATTCCAGTGTATGCTAGTTTTGTTTGAGCGTCATTTCAGTGAAGTGTTATTTGAAATAACTAACAAATAATCAAACTATTTTGAAATTTAGAAAAGATTTAAAGGTAAGTGTAAAAACATTGCTAACTATTATAGTTAATAGTTATATTATTATTCTATGAAAAACATATTTAATTCTTTTAGTGACGGTTTAAAAAATGGATTCAGAGCCTGGTTGATTGCAAAATCCAATAGATACCCAACGCAGTAGTTTGCAAC
Organism: Dichetophora obliterata; assembly: GCA_963920525.1. Taxonomy (NCBI): domain Eukaryota; kingdom Metazoa; phylum Arthropoda; class Insecta; order Diptera; family Sciomyzidae; genus Dichetophora; species Dichetophora obliterata. The sequence goes on from OY986436.1 coordinate 74,218,023, forward strand.
ATTTGGTCTCTCATGATGTTTTTTTTTTTTGGCGTGGCCTGTGAATTACCTGATATTAATCTGTCAACTAAACGAGATATATTGAAGTACTATTTTTTCTTGGCCGAACGTTCAAAAGCCCAAAGCAAAATGTTTTCCTATAAAACATTTACTCCCCAAGTAGCAGACAGATTGTTAGAAATTTGGAATCAACTTAATATTGAACTTATACTCAAAGGTAGCATCATTACAAAATTGAATAATTTGCTTGACGCATATAGTAATGCAGATAAACAACGAGTAAAACGCGCAACAGAATTAAAAAAATTCGTTGAATCAACAAACCAATTATTCAACATTGGAAAATGTAAAAGCAACTTGAAATAAAACGACTGCTCATGTGGATCTATCCCAGAAAACTTAAAAGATTTCATGCGCGATCAATATAATGACAGAATACAAACGATACCGGAACACGATAGTGGAAGTGAAGAGACGATACGAAAACACCAATACTTGAAAGCAAACAAGACTTTCAGAAAAAATAATGTTTTTTTTCACATTTTGTCTTTTACTACACTCAAATTGAATATTTTTTTTGGTAATAGGTTGATAGATACTTTATTATCTCTTAATTTGAATTTTTGTAGAAAAAAAAATAAAAAGGGAAAAAAAATCAAAAAGTTGGTTTTATGTGTTATTTTGTTTTAGCAATATCGCATGAATTAATCAACCGAATTCGATAAATTTGGGCTTCAACTCTTCGTTTTGAATTGTAAATTGAATTAAATAATGGATTGAGCCAAAAAAATGGCCACGAAAGTAATATTCTTGGACAAAATCATGAAAAAAATGGAAAAATGGTCCAAAATTTGGACAAAAATGCCCGTAACTTTTGAACTTTTTACCAACAAAAAGTAGGGGACTCGATTTTAACGACAGAGGTATGGTTCCTTCGGCAACTTTTCATGGAATAACCCATAGAATACGGAAATCATAGGGAAATTGGTGAATTTTTTCACTCCCTACAAATCGACCCGCCCTAATGAGTAGGCTTATTTTCTGCCATAAGTGCCAAATTATGATATTTGCATTGTGTTATTCATTACATGAGTAGGCTTATTTTCTAGCACATTAGAGGCTTTTGCTTTCTTCTGCACGTATATGGAGAAATTTGAAAAGGTTTTCCCTTTTCGGAAGTTTTAATTTAATTTATTTAAATTAATTCAAATTTTAAATTTTTAAATTTTAAATTTTAAAGTATAAAATTATTTACTTTAATGTGAAAATATGTATAAAAATATTTACTTTTAATGTGAGATTAAAGTGGAAAATTATATAATTTCTATTTGATATGGAATAATTATCTGATTTATTTTGTTAATTGGAAGTATTATGCGTGCATGTCAGGCGTTGACTTGGTGGGTGGGTAAAAATGTTTTCGTATATATTTTTATCGTGTGATGTTTCGTAAAGAGGATGCTTACTTTGTATTTAGTATTTAGTTAAGTATTTAGTTAAGAACCTATGTAACAAAAACAACAAAAATACATTTAGAAACAATTGGGGCTTTTTTATTGGATTGGGAACAAGGAGTTTTTTATCCAAATTGAAGCAAATTGTTCTAAACTTTCTCAGGATATTGGTGGCCGTAGAGGCCTGTAACTAAAGGCTCATCCATAAACTTTTTCGTCCAATGCCTACCTGGACTCATCAGTGGATGTTTTTGCGAAAATTATGTGGGCAATAAGCGAATGTTTGTTCATAATATTTGGAAAAGTGTAGTAGATATTTTGACGTAGTTGACGTTTTTTACGTAGTAGATGTGGAAAAAATTATGCGACATTTTTGCGGAAATTATGAGGGCAATAAGCGAAAAAAGCGCTCGTAACAGCCTGTGACGTTCATCAGATATTGGTAATGAGTGTAGGAAGATCTTGAAATTGATTTTATTTTACACAACACTTGTCACTCTCATTACCTTTTGCACATCACTGGCTGTTTTTCTTGATTCTTTGGCTCCTCCTTTGCGACTTACGATCCACAAAATGTAATGGCCGCGGAGAGTCCAGGAGAGTCACTATCGGGTGTTGGCGATTACATTTAATCGTAAAAAGACAATAGTTGGATTTTAAGGCAATAGTTGGATTTTAAGGCGCTTAGAGAGTTGGCCACTTAGAGTTGACAAATTAAGTTGAGTATAGGGAAGAGATTAAATTAGGTTAATACTTAAAATTAAAAACCAATAATTTTCGAAAATTTAGAACAATTCCCATCTAGTTGGACAAAATAACCCCATTTCTCAATCCAACAAAAGAGTCCCAATTGATTCTAAACGCATTTTTGTTGTTTTTGTTACATAGGATCTTATTAACCACACACGGAAATATTACTTACGAAAACATTACTGACACGAAAATATCTTTTACTAAAATAGTACCCACCTACCAAGTCACAATTCCACATGCACGTGAAAAAGTGGCATATTCTTCACTCAATTCCAAAAATTCTCACACATGTTCAAATTAAATATAATTCTTTATTTCACTTAAAGTCAATAATTTTTACATAATCCCGAATTAAATATATTTTACAAAATCAACAATTTTTCACATAATTTTCACATAATCTCAAATTAAATATAATCTTTCATTATTTAATTTTATTATCACTCAAATTAAATATAATCTTTCATTATTTCATTTTATTATCAATCAAATTCTCTACTTCACATAATTTTCACATAATCTCAAATTAAATATAATCTTTCATTATCTAATTTTATTATCAATCAAATTCTCATATCAAGTTAATCTTTATGTAACAACCTTCGGAAATAAACATCCGTTTGCAAAACTTCTGCCATATACGTGCAAAAAGAAAACAAAGCCTTGAAAAATTAAAAACAAAAAATAAAAACAACGACATTTACATCGGTCCGCAACTCGCTGCATCGTCGCAAGCCATACCAGAAGTCACAGCTCCGAGGTACATCAACGTCACCACCCACACAAAACAACTCTAGACGGGCGACTACAGGGACAATACCCCAGGAAGACGCGATTAAGGCGAAAACGTAGAGCCAATCACGAGGTAATCATTTGCACCTGTTAAATTAAAGCTTCAATAAATAAAGTCCATCATTCGAACCACCAAAACCGCTTGACTTGTGTTGTTTTAATTAACCATTATCCTCGTTAGTCCTAACTTAGTGGTAGGGTTAACCCCAAATACAAACAGGCGATAAAGTTGTGTACGTGCATATTAACAAAAAAAATTATGTTCATTCCTTCACAGTCAATTTCTACGCCGCGGGGCATATTAAAAATACTGGAGCTGCTGCTGATTTGAGATATGGCAACCATTTTCGTTTGAAATTAATATCGTTAATGTCCCAAGCCAACTGACTACAAGCGGTTCGACTACGTACCGGGGAAAACAACGATTCGACGTGTGAATACCACAATTTTAATAATAATTTTAATACCACAATTTTAATAACGAGCGAGCAAAACATGCAAACAGGGGAGGACTCAGGACAATTTGCATTGAGCATCTTGGAAGAGACAGCTCCGCGACCCACACCGAGGATCTGGAAGATAATCACCATTTAGCCAAGCCGGCAGCGGAGACCTCAACAACAGCTACGGGAGCAGTACCAAAGCAACACATCGCGATCACGTCTCCAGAACTAATCATCGCGACATATCTCAATGGCCTCGGCGGCGTCACGGTGCGGATATGTGACTACATGTGCCTTGAAGAAGGCATATTCCTGAACGACGTCAACATCGAGTTCAATGAGCAATACCACTGGGACGTGGCCATCGTGTGCCTGAAAAGGAAGCCTAGTCAGTCGCCAGAACATTGTTACATTTGGGTATTCGACTCATTCGCTAATGCTTCCTGAGGCCACGTCACGGACATCATGTGGCGATACATCCCGGAGGTGTAGCAGACAACGCACGACGGAAGAATCATCGGTCGAATGGGGCCCGGAGGTCTTGCCCAGCTACGAGGTCAAGGTTCCACAACAGCCGAACAGTAGTGACTGCGTGGCCTTCCTACTACACTTCGTCGAGAGCTTCTTTAAGGACCCCGAACTCGATCTGCGAGAAGCTAATCTTCGAAATTGGTTTGTGCCCAGCAGAGCTTCGTACAAGCTTACTGAGTTAGCTCAGTTGATCCAACAATACACCAAGGCCATTCTTAAGGATGCATTACCTCGGCTATACCTGCCAACGCGAGTTGACGAAGAGCTAAGCGGCAGTAAAGGTGCGATAATACCACCAGCAGTAAAGCTCGGAAGGCACAAGTCGCACCTCGACGCTTGCAACCCGACAGCACATCTAACGATTCTTCCAGCGGCAGCACAACGTCCGACAGCCGCAGTAGCAGTAGTGACAGCATAGTGCAGTGGTACCAACACCACTAGCAACGACCCTATAAGCGTCAGTTTGGGCAGCCACAAGTCACCAGAGAGTCAGGAACCGGTGCAGACCTCCGTCGCCACTTCACCACGGCGCGATAGCACCCCACACACCCCTGGTGAAGCCTTACAGTCGGACAGTTATCCCGTTCAATCAAGAACTGCACGCACATTTACCCGCATTACCAAACACGAAAATATCGCCCGCGACGGCAACATCAGCAAACAACGCCTCGGTCACCCAGACCGTCAGAGCCACACCAAGCAGCGAAGCATCCACCCAGCTGCCCAGCCTCGACGAGATAAAAGTCGCAATCGGATCTCGACTACGACAATGGAAACGAGGGCAGCGTATGAGATTCTGCACGGACTTCAACCAAAAGAGATACCGAGTCACCAACGCCCGCGACGGCAACATCAGCATAACACCATACCCCCCAAAGTGAAGAGGACATATGAGGAACCAAATTTATACCTTAAATTTTACCTCACATATTTTACCACAGCCTTTCTTTTAGATCACGACTGGGTCACTCACCAGCGACGGACCAGAAAACCGTCCCAGCCAAAACCTTTACCACCAACACTGATACAACAATCTACTGTGTAGATAATGTCAGCCATCTCAATGGAAAAATTAATTTTATTAAAATGAAATTAACGCATTTGAATTTATTTTACCCATTTTCATAAAATAATTATTTTGAATTCTTTATACTCCTATTATTACCGTAGTTTAAAATCTATTTAATAAAATCCAGTGAATTTAAACAAAAACCCACTAAGTTAATCAATATTTTTAATCTAGCGAAGCAAAAGTTATCCAACAGGAAAGTATACAACGTGAAATCTAATTTGGGTATAATAGTGGCAGTAACGGCCACCATTATGCAAATTACATGAGTAGAAATTTTTCAAGTGAGCTCATGATTTTCAATGTTGTTATGTAAATAAAAAATATTTATAGGAACACAACCTATTTCGTAGTAGAAAATAGTGGCATAAAAATTTTTGTAAAAAATAATTTGTTTCCTTGCAAATAGACTAAAAAAATTTTTGAGTTTTTTCATAAAAATGTGATTTTCTCTTAAACTATTCATAGAAAATTTAAAATTGTGATATCGCTATTTTTCCTCACTTTTTTACCAATATTTTTGAGGCAATTGCTTATATGACGCCGAGGTGGATGCGGAAAATTTCAATAATTTTGACCAAATGAAGCTCCACATATTAAAGATTAAGAAACCGTTACTACATTTTTGGGCTCGCACTTTGGGTTCACATAAAATGAAAATGTTAAGCTCCACCCAGCAAAATTTGAAACATAAATAAATATATTTATAACGTACAGCGAGAAATGAAATTTTGGGTCTGTTCGGAAATGCATCATGATGAGCAAACTGCTTTTTCAGCACGTGCAAAATGTTCGAAAAAGGCCATTTTTGCACCACTGCAAACGTTAAACATTCTTAAATGTAATTTTTCTATCAAGCGCCACTCATCATTCGCATCAAAAAAATTCACGCTGCGACTTGGACGCTTGAAAAATGCCAGTTGTGTGCATACTGCAAATGCAGAATGCATTTCCGAACAGACTATGAACAGACATATGAAATGAATTGAACTTTATTTTTATTTTTATTTTCCTCTTTATATTATTTTCAACAAAAGCGCTGTTATTTGATACTTTTCACTAATTTTTCTATTGTGCTTTGTGGTATATTGCTCCAGGCAACCTTGACGTGCTCTCATAGCTCGTTTACGTGTTTTGGGGGAAAATCATGCTGACACAGAGTTTGCTTCACAATGGCCCACAAATTCTCAATTGGATTGAAATCTGGGCTTTTTGCAGACCATTTCAAAGTATTGAATTGTTGATTTCCAAGCCACTCCTTCACTATATTAGCCGTATGTTTGGGATCTCAATCCTGCTGAAATATGATTTCCTCCATAGGGTATGCGTATTGATCAACAAACTCAGGTAAATATGTTTGAAGAATATTAAGGTAGTCCTCCTTCTTCATTACTCCATCTATTTTATGTATTGGACCGACGTGCCAAAAAGTGAAACATGCCCGAATCATTAAACCACCACCGTCATGTTTCATGGATTGCTTAACTTAGTGTTGCTGGAGCTGCTCTTTTTGTCGGTGCAAATAGTAAGACTTATCATAGGAGAGATAACGATTGATTTTCGTTTCGTCAGACCACATAACCCACCCAATTGCGACATCGTCATGCCACACCCTTATCCGACAAGACCGTGATCGAAACAAAGGAGGTGGCCTTGCCGTCCTCATACATAACTCTGTCACCTACCGTCCACAGACCATTCTCTCGAATGATGAACATCTAGAAATTCGGGGATTTGCAGTAAAGGCTAAAGGTGTTGAATTCGATTTAATAAATGCTTACATACCACCCACAGCAGCAGGTCGACCAAACACTTAACCAACACTCAGTATCTAATGGAGGCAGAGAGCAGAACTATCCTTGGCGACCTCAACGCTCATCTCGAAAAATGGCGCTCAACACTTAGATGCGATGTTAGAAGAGACTCTCTGGCGGAACAAGTCGAAAACGCTACTGTGTGATAAAATAAAATCACCCGACACGCATCACAGCAAATTGCAAGAGCTCACCTGACCTAGAAATAGTCAGCGCAGTCCTCGTTCAACTAACCTCGTGGCATACTGATATCTCCCTCAATTCGAACCACATATTCATCACGGTCAAAGTTACAAAAAGTGCTGATTTCATAACAGCTGAGCGAACAAAGGTTTTGTTAACTTCAGTAAAGCCGATTGGATCCGTTTTGAGGAAATCACAGAGAGCATGTTTGACTTTCTACCACCACAATAGTCGGCAAACGAAGGTGAGAAAAACTTCAGAAGAATACTTTTTCAAGCCGATAAGAAAAGTATACCTGAAGGTCACATCCCGTTACTCGTACTATTAACTACTACACCCTCAAGTGTCCACTAAAACCCTCTTGAAACTGACCCTCATACAAACCACGCTGTAAGACGTAATTCTACGTGAAAACAATAGTGGTATTCAATGAACGCCGTATTGGCGATGTAAACAGCATATGCAACGTAGTTGGCTGTGTTAACAGCGTAATTAAACAGCGTTGTGAACATCGCCAATTACGTTATATACGCTGTTTACATCGCCAATACGGCGTTCGTTGAATACCACTAATGAAGTTATTTAAATTTTAATGAAAAAACATACGTAAATATAAAAAAATGCATGAAAATCAGCATTTTCTTTGGTTCAACGGCAAAGATGTAAACTTTTTTGATATTTGGATGTACTTTTTCAGTACTTTAATTTCTGACCATTTTTAACAACCACACTAGCCGAAATTTTTGTGAAAAACATTATTTTTAGAGGTTATTTCAATATGGTTTGGCTCACTGGCAGTTATAGCGACAGACAAAATGTTTTGATAATCGTCATAAAATAGATCAAGTTTCCCTTTTAGCCGGTGACAATAATAACTTTTTTTGAGGCATCCTAATCTACATAAATTTTATTTTTAAAATTTGGTAAAGTTTTAAAACAGATTTTATTAAATCTTATAATTATACGGAAAAGAAATTTTATGAGGGAATATCGTACTGTCTTTGAGAGTGCATTCTATAAACTTTGAAACAAGGCTCATTTATAAGGCTGTGGCACTTGAAAGCGAGCTCGATCGAACTCGATGGATGAAAAGAAATCAAGAAAATGAATGTATATAACAAAGAAAAGCACAGTGACAGTTCAAGCAAAGGCGGAAAAAGAGTGCTTTTCTCTCAAGTGCCACAGCCTTATAAATGAACCTTGCTTTGAAAGATCTTCTTTTCCGTTATTACTGTGCCTGGGAAAAAGATACGCACTGTTTTATTTTTATATATTAAAATTTCCAGATTATGCATTTCAAAAAATTTCGCTTGATCATGAAAACTTCAACATCCAAATTCAAAAATGCTTTATTGCTATTTTGCTCCTCACAAGCAACTCAAAGATTAGCCAAGTTTTTCCTCCAAAAATAACCAACGTTGCTTAAGCTCTTCGATTAACATTATAAAATAATTATGTGCTAATTAATCACACAATTTTTGTCTTTAACGTACAACAAAATACTTTATCTTCAGCGGTAGCTGAAGCTAAAGGAGCGAACTCTTAAAGTGCACTTAAGAAAAAACCGAACATTTTCCTGGTTCAAACATGCAAAATTAATTGCTCAAGATTTTCAAAATCCTTTCGAAAATATTGTAAGTGTGATGTAAGAACAAAACCGCAAACATAACACAAAGATACACAAATGGAAAGTTACAAGTACAACATCTGCAACAACGATTACGACACCACAAAACAAGGCATTAGCCACTTCCGTTACCACCAGCACCACCAGTCCGTTTGCCAATATGCCTTCCTGCCCCATTAGTGGCTCATGCACTAGCCGGCATGACACTGCTCTTGAGCTGAAGTTGTTCAAAATGCTAAAATTCAAAATGCGAAAATGAAAGTTTTCAGTTATAGTGTCTATAATTTGAGGGTTGGCATAAAGGGGAGGTCGCTCTCTCTGTCGAGAGATGTGCCAAAAATAGGCGTTGCTTTTGTGGAACATCGAAGTGTTGTTTAACAAGCTTAAAATGCAGTTCGAAGACTTTATTATTTTGATCATGGTTACGGTTTCATTTTTCGGCAAGCAGATGAAACAGAAGATTCAACCGGCTGAGTAGCAGGTGTAATACAGAGCTAATCATAGATATTAAAATTTCAACATGAAATCTTCTAGCAATACAAGCAAACAAATAATCCGAAGAGCTCTCAATAATTCAGTGGACGCATAGGCTGTCTGGAAGAAAGTAAAACATGCCTTTGCTAAACATCCAAGCCACTTAATTTTTACTTAGAGTTATTTTGTGCTGGCAATCAAAACTTAACCATCAATTTTTGTAAAAATTTTTATTAAGATGATTTGCCAGGACGCGCTCCAGTCTAGTTTTGTATTTGACGTGTGGGTGGGTTATGCATGAAATTTGGCACATTCCTATTTTCCAACGATCGAAAACTAAGATTATTTTTAAATTTTCTGATTAACTGTTTGGGGTACGGAAACTTCATTCAAAACTTCAAAATCAAAATATTTTTCTTTTTTATTTTTATTTATTTTTATTATATTTTTAAGTATTTATATTTATCATATTTATAACACGGATGATTTACAATCCCGGCGGCATGTGAGGACCGCCATGATTGAATCTGAGTGGGTTGTATTTTGTGACAACATTCCATAAAGGTTTATTTTGCAATGGTTCAAATTTTGTCCCATGGTACTTCAAAGAGTTAAGATTTTTTTTCCAGATATAAAATAATTTTTTTGCTCGTCTTTTTTCGTTTAGAAAAAACATTATTATTGATATTTTTTTCGATCAGAAATAAAAATAATTTTTGCTCGATATTTTTTCGATCAGAAATAAAAATTAAATTACTTTCGATTTTTATGATTCTATGTTAATCAGATTTAAATATTTTTAAAAGCTATTTTTGTATCAGATATAGGGCTGCCAGGTCCCGATATCCACGCGGGTTGTCCCGATCTTCAGCCTAAAAATGTCCCGATTTCTTGAAAAACAATTTTATTTTGTAATATTTTCACTATTTTTTAAAAATACTTCCTACGTTTTAATTTTGCTTTGTTAATTTTCACCCACTATGTGCGTTAAGTTCAACATATCGCATCCTCTTCT